>CATIWR010667641.1:0-23628 GCA_949677035.1 Omphalea diandra | reverse complement strand
TATATATATATATATATATATATATATATATATATATATATATATATATATATATATATATATATATATATACGGCAAAGTAATAGTAGCAGTTGCATAACCAAAGAGAATAGGAATGTCTCCTACCATAAAAGTTCCTTTAAATAAAGAATTGTTTATTAAATTTGCAATGGAGTCTACATCTTCTATGGCTTTTCTTTCAAACTTGGATTTTCCAACTTTAGGTTGGGTCTTCTACTCTCTCCTCCTCCTTTCCTTAGCTCTCGATCACAAAAACCTCCTTTTTTTGGATTCTAATGAGTAGTTATGGGAACTTCTTAAGTTGACCCTATGACATTGCAAAATTGGTTATACTGGAGGTGGAACCATAAACAATGGATGTTTCCTTTCATAATTAGGCATGTTATGAAACTGCACCATTGGGAGTGTTACAGATTTTATGCTTTTTTTTTTCATTTCATAGTTCTTAAATAGTACCTTTTTAGAATCCAAATATGGTGTGGGCCTAAAGTTACTCATATTTATCAATATGAATTTTTTAATGATATTTTTCTATATATATATTAGATTTTATTAGAAAAAATAATTATATGTCTATTCAATTTCTCGAAAAGAAAAAATTCTTCAATATATTAAAAAAATTTTAATTATTTAATTTTTATTATAATAAAAGAAAATATGATTTCATAATGTAACTAATATTTGTCAAATGTGTCTTTAAGCTAAATGAAATACAAGAAGTTTTTTCTCCATGTAATCCTAGCTCTTTTAATAACCTAAATTCTCATGCCTCTAAGCATCCTGTAATCAAATCTCGAGAACAACGTCATCAGAAGTAGAAGCCCCGATAATGAACAATTGGTAGACGTAGCGATCAGTCGATGTGACCTCTACCTTGTCTACAAAGAGCCCATCGATTAGCTAAAAGGATGACCTAGTGCATGCAGTGAAGTATAAAGCCCATATGAATGTAATGGACTATAAGTATAATATTATAAAAGTGAACCAAAGATAGAAAATCTTTTTCCATTTTACAAAAAAATAAAAACTTTAGAGTTATTTTTAATAAATTAGTTACAAAACATAAAATATAAGTAACTTTATGGAAAAATTAATTCACTTTTAAAGAAATAATATTTTTTTAGTTGTTTATAAAATAGTTATTTAACATAAAGTGTGTGGTTTAACAAAAAGATAGTGTTCAAATACAAAATTTTTTCTCTTGAATGTTCATCTTTGATATCTTTTCAATTTAATTTTATATTTCTTGGTTCATTTTCTATGTTTAAAAAAATATTTTTTTAAAAGTCATGTTGGTTTGGATGTGGATGAGGCAACCCAAAAGGGGGGTGAGTTTGTTGTAAAAATAAACACATACAAATAATACGGAAGCTACAATACAAAAATCAAAGAGTTTTTATAGTGATTTGAAATGTGCCTACTCCAATCTTCAAGCTTTCACTTAATCCTTTCTATTCTTTTTACAAGCTCAAGAAAAACCTTCCATTTTTAGGCTAAAGAATAACCTTTCCATTTCTAGGCTCAATGACAACCTTTACAATCATACTTTTTTAACAAAAAACAAGAGAGCCAACTAAACCCTTGATATTTTTTCAAGATATAATACTAACCTTTACAACCATTAGCAAGGATATATCCAAACAGTGTCAATGTCTCTCAATTAGGCAGCAAATACACTTTTAGTACTCAGGAAAACCTGCTCTCAAAGAGTAACATAAATAATCCTCACTCTATCCAAAAACAAAGCAACACCAAAAAGGTTTGCATAATAGCTTGTTAGATATTCTCTAAAGTTTCTAACATTTTTTCTAGTCTTCATATAATATAGTCAAACTCCAAAACTAGCTGATGAAAAAATTAATGTTTAGTCTGACAGTTTTTCTACAAAACTAGTCTTTAAAGTGACAACGTCTATTAAGCTTGTAACAGATACTTCCAACACTCATTGTTAATCTTTCCATGGTCATTGGCTTTGATCTCAATGCTTTTTGGAGTAAAAACAATGCCATTTGTTAATTTTTCCAAAGCCATAAACTTGGTGCTCTATTTTTCAACAACAATAAAAGTGCTTCAACGGTTATTGAGGAATTCCCAATGCCCATTAGCAACACCTTTAATTCCTATTAAGCTTTAAGTGTGCCTCGTTGTAGGGTCTCAAAGTTATACAGTAATTTAGAGTGTTTGTCTAACACTTATTGTGAGGGACCAACACTTGTTTCGAGTTCTAATGAGTTTTGCTCAATCTAAGGCACTTTGTCCAATAATTATTGTGAGGGAAAGATCAACACTAGTTGCTAAACCACAACACCTATGGTTAGGTCTAGAAAGCATAGCTTAAACTAGTGCACTTCTCCAATGAGTTCCTCAATGCCTGTTGTATAGTCCAAAATGCTTTAGGCATTTATAGCACATATTCAATGCCCATTACCTATTGTCCAATGCCCGTTGAAGTGTTCAACACCTGTTGGGTATGTCACAATGCTTGTTGAATGTTGTTCAATGAACCAAAAAGTTATTCACTACCCATTGCATTCATTCTTCCCTTTTACCAATCATTGGGTCTGTTTATGATACAAAAATACTAAAATATAAACATTAGAACTTCTTTTGATTTTGTTATTATTTTGTTATCATTCAAAGTAGAGGAGTGAGACCAATGACTTGGGTTCACATATTCTCCAAGTATTCTCCATATAGACACAACAAGTCAAATGCCACCTTAATGACAATGACAATCATATTGGACCAAGTTTGGTTTCATTTTTCAAATACTTAGTACTTCTTTTTATATGTTATATAATATTAAAATGTGTACTTTATTTTGTTATATAATATTAAAATGTCTTTCAATTTATGTACTTTAAAAATCACATTCTTTCATTCAATTTGAGATAATTAATTATTATGTTTTTTTTTTGAATTTTCCATACTACATTATTTAATTTGTTTTTACTTCCTTAAATCAAATATGGTAGAATTGATTAATGCCACAAGTGGAAATGGATCCTCATCCACAAGCATTGTTTCTTTCTTTTTAGGAAATTTTAGCACTTCTTTATTGATCATATCTGGAATAATATTCCTAAAGATCCAACATGCGTTAATGAAATAATCGAAAGAGTTATGGTACTTACAGTAGTCCTCCCTTTATGTTCCTCTTTTGTTAGGCACCATGGTATGCTAGAAGCTTGATGAAATTCTCCTTTAAAAGGAAATCAATAATTTTCTATATTTTTGAAACATCAAAAGTACATTATAGAGTTGCACTTATGGATTGTATCTTCTTCCAAGCTATAGGAACCTTTCTAGTGAGGGATAGACATATATAAGTCCTTATGGAGGACAAATTTGAAACTGTTAACTCTAAATTATTAAGTTTCTAATAATAGCTTCCTATTGTAGCTTGCCTCTTTTGATTTTCTTCTTTGAACAGCTCCTGATACTCTGTGATTTTAGCTATAAGTTCATAAAAGTCATGAAATTTAATACCTTGAAACTTCTTATGTAGCTCAATGTCAAGACCTCTTTGTTCCATTTTCACAAACTCAGTTTCAAGTAAATAGATCTTACAATTATTTCTCATTTTCTTAAACCTAACAATGAATATATCAGCACTTTCTTCATCCCTTTATATGACTTTCAACAATCTTCCAATGCACACTTCAAGTTTGTCTTTGAAAAATCAGGTATGGAATAACTTGTCCATTTCTTTCCATGTCTAGATGGAGTTTCTAAGCAAGGTATCATACTAAGTAAATGTTGTCCCCGTCAAAGAATTAGAAAATAACCTCAATTTGAAATATGAAAAATTGTCATAATTTACAAGTTCACCATATTAAATAATAAATCTTGTCATATGCTTGAAGATGAACTGTCTATCTTTTCCAGAAAATAATGTAAACTCAGAGATCTTATATCCTCTAAGATAGGGATTATCCTTATTAAACTACATCTAGTTAAGGCTTTTAGAACTCTGGTAGGCCAATTTGTCTAATGTTAGTAAATACCTAATGTCTTAGCATTTGCCTACCATAAAACTAGTCGTTATGAGTTGCCTTTTGATGACCATTGCCACCCTTCTTGAGGTGGCAAATATCTCTCTTTAACTTTAGAGCTTGAGGTTGGTGAGAGCTAACGGCTTCACCTTGGACCCTAAAGGAGTACCCTCTAATCTCCTCATGAACTTGTCTTTCTTGCCAGGTTGTAGCACTATGATTCTCACACCTAGGACTTCTTTGGGCTAAGTTGCATGACATCTTTTTGTTAGAATGGTCATAATAGAGCCAACTTCCTATAATAATGTTCCTTGGTCTTTTACAACTTTTCTTTAGCTCTTCTATATGGTTTTTTATGCTTATTCAAGCATGAGCTTGAAGGCTATTTTGGTCTACACCTAAAAATCTTCTAATAAAGCTCTTATATTATTGTTATTAGAAAGTAAGGGTAAAGCCATACCTTGTCCTCCTACAAATAGGACCTTTTGGAGTTGTTTGCATCTCTCAGTGTTGAGTGCCTTAAGGCGTCAACTTTTTTTCAACTTGTTTCACAAGCTAGAGAATAAACCCTTCATGTAGTGCTTCTTCAATAGCAACCTCAGCATCTTAAGACCTAACAACATCTTTTTCAGTAAAATTTCTTATCTTTAGTGCCACGTAGAACTTGTCCCACCGAGCATGCCAAACAAGTTATTGACAATAAAATTAAATCCAATCATGTCAAGTGTGTGAGGTACAAAACTATTTATGAAATTGCACTTTTATGACTTGTAAATCAAACTAATTTTTGATCTCCAAACTTTCTTACCATAATTTGCTTATATTCAAACTAGAGCACCACAAACTTGAATGTAAATTATAAATGAAAATTGATTGATTGAAAAAATTACAAGCAAAATATCTAGAATGCAATAGAAATTATTTGATACAAAATGAACATCATGCTTGAAAAAATAATAAAATAAGTTGATGATACTAACAAGTGAATAAAAGAAATGCAATAGCAATTTGGCTTGAAAGCAGTGTTGAATTTGTTGGAATTTATGGATAACTGTTGGTTGAAGTTGGTTTTTAAATGATTGGTGATTAATGTTAGTGTTGGATAACTATTAGTATCCTCTATCCAGTAGAATTCTATTCAATTTATAGCTCTCCGAGCTAACTACTTTCGCCTACATTCCCCACTAAATAGCCTAGTAGAAAGGTAATGTGGTGCCTCAACCATCTCCCAATTTTTGGCTCCACATGTCCACTTTCACTAACTTTTAATAATTTTATTTAATTTTTATCAAATAAAAATTATAAAATTATTTTGTTTAGGCTTAATTAATTTTTAGTATAAATAGAAAGATGTAAGTATTTGCATCAAAAATTGCATAGCACTGTTATACAAAATAATCCACATTATAATGCCTAGAAAACTTCCACAAAAGCAATGTAACATCCCTATCCACATTCATTAGCATTCTTACATGAACATTTTCATTGAATAAATGATTTACAATCCCACATGAACATGTGTAATGGATAAATGATCATATAGATATATGAATTGAATAAGCACAATGATGACACTTGCACCATTGCATTTGGGACACTTGAACATATATGTAATATTTTTATAGTTGCATGGAAAATTATCTTATGTTGTGTGCATGATATAGCATCATAAATAATGGTGTCTTAGAGCTTATTTAAAAGTATAAGGAGCATATAGGGATTAGGAGATGGATGGAGGTGACGAAGGAGTGAGGAAGAGGGACAAAAAGGGGAAAAGTGAACTTTCAACCAATGGAAATGAGACACCATGATTTTCTCTTATTACAATAGGTTTACAAGTAGAATCTTTCATCCTTTAGGATCAGAATAGAGAGGTTAAACATGAGGGGCAGCAGAAGAAAGAAACAGCTAAGGAAGAAGAAGAAGAAGAAGAAGAAGAAGAAGGAGAGGGAGAAGAGTGAGCTGCCTAGGATGCAATCCTAAGCTTTTCTGGTTCTAGAAAAATAGGTAAGTAATTTATCTTCTTCCCATATTAAATTAATCCCTCATGACATGTTAATCATGCATGGTTAGTAAGAATTATAGAGTATTTGAGGTAGAGCTCATGTAAAGAAGTTGAAATTCAAGAGAAATAATAGTTAATTGTGTTGGTTTTATTGTTAGAGTATAATTTTGTACCCATGATTTCATAACCTAGAAGAGGAATTAAGGAAAGTTTAAAATAAGAAATTTGTAGCTTTATGCCCCATCTAAATGCATGTAAAACATTTTTGCTTAATTTAGTGTGTGTGAGGAGCTATGGCTCCTTCATTAGGGCTGGTTCACAACTAACTGAAATCACCTCAGTCCTTTTGTTTTCATATATTTTGATGACCTTATGTTCAGATTTAGACAAAGTACAAAACATGAAATTTGTAGGTTTATATCTCCTCTAAATACCTATAAAGCTTTTTTGCTTGATTTGTTGTGTGGAAATAAATATTATGACTGATTCTGAACCCGATGAAACCTTATCAATCTTATAATTCTATTTTCCAAGAATTTGAGGGCCATAGAATCAGAATCTAGTGATATGTTAAACTTTAAAGTTGTATATTTATGTCTTCTTTACATTCTTGTAAAATATTTTTTGCCAAATTTAATATGGTTGTTGAGATATTGCCCCTTCATTATGATTAATTTTCAACATGCTGAAACCTGCTCACCCAGAGATTAGTCACTTGTTTTGGTGACTTTATTAACTGAATTAGACTATGAGTAAAATATAAAAAAAATGTTCCTTTATGTGTTTTGTAACATCTTGTAGATCAATTTTTCAATTGAATTTGTACAATTTGAGATATACCTAAGAATGTAAAACCTACTCAGACTGAGATGACATTGAAACAAGGCAAAATTTTGAAATTCACAACATTTTCTATGTCTTATATTAACCTAAACTTTGACTATGTTGTGTCATTATGTGTCTAGTTTGTTTTTAAAAAAATATAATCAATTCATTTGGATAAGTATTTCTAGAGTTATTATTGTAAGAGTGTAGCAAAGTTCGGCTGCTATATAAGGAAAATATGCATAAACACTAGGTCCAATTGCATGGATCAAGCCATAGTTGCATACCAAGCATTCATAATCATTTTGACATATTTATAACCATGTATGTATCAAATGTTAGGATCTCAACACTTTGAGGAAGCCCTAGAGAGAGAACCAAACCTACCATAAACGTTGGTCACATCAAAAGGTGAGTAAAAACTATAATTAGATTCTAATATGTATGTGTGATAATTTTACAATATGATTATGTTCTATTACATGTATATGTGATTGAATTGTTACCTTTTACATATGAATACAAGTCAAGTGAGAATTATATGCTCTTAATGATTACTTGGTATACCATTATGAATGAACACTTGCATATGGAGCTAAAACGATTTTGTGACTGGCTTGCCAAACACTTGCAAATTACTTAGAAAAAGGGACCAATATATCCTATTGGCACATGTTATTGATCAAATGATTCATTTGTTATATGCTTGCCAGCAAAATCAAATGTCACTTTAATCATATGAATTCCCAGGAACGATGTTCGCTTTGTAAGGTCACGACAAAAATCAATTTATTGCACTTGCACTTGCATAGTCAATTGTTATACTTGTAATTTATCCTGATGATATTTGATTGTTTGTTGTGCCATAAGAATCTGATTATTGCTTTTATTTATTGAGTCCCGACTCATTAAATTGCAATTATATTTTTCAGATACTAAAGCATAGGGTTTGGATACTTTGGTGCATAAAGTTTTGCATAGAGACACATGGACCATAGGTTGTCAGCTAAATTCCAACTCTCTCTCCTATTGTGTCATGTACATATATCTAGATAAGACCTAGTTTATTATCACTAGCCTTAAACATTAGTTAACATATATGTACATTAAATACATATTGGATTGTGTATGTATGATGAATAAACCTTTATGCATATGTATTTTTTAGACATGAATGCCATGATTTGTAAATGAAAATGGTCGTTACAAGCAATACTTTATTTGTTCCAAAAAAACTATCAATTATTCCATTTTTTGCAATGTTCCAAAATGCATGTCCATTTTCATTAATTACGATTAATTTTTCTAATTTACCATCATTAATTATTAAACTAATAAAGTATATTCATTTTATCATTGAATATAATAAGGATATAAATAAAAAAATATATCATAAATTTTGAGTTGGCAAAATATTAACAATATTTTTAAAACAATGTAAAAATGATAGGTGATAACTTTTTTGAAGCAGAAAAAATAATATAAACAGCTTCCTTCCTTGGCTCACACATTTATGTCCTTTTTCATATTGTTGACTAGGTTGGTCAAACTTTAGTTAAAACTCTCTTTTGATCTTGACAATGTAGATTGATATGTTCTAACATTAATATTAAGTGTCGATTTTGCTGATTTTAGATAGGTTTGCATTGAAAGTTGAATGAGAGTCTAAGTCTTAAGTTTTATGAAAGACCTCCTTATTTGCGACAACAAACTTCAAAATCGTGATCGCTATCTTGCAAGAAGAATGGATAAAGTTTGGTTTGATGATTTCATAAAGGAAATCGCAATCGCAATCTTACTAAGAAAATGATGAAAATGAAACAGAAGAATTCATGGTGAAAGTCGCATCTTTTTTCGCGACAACGACTTTTGCAATTGCTTGGAGGGAATCAAGGCCTCAACTAAAGCTTACCAAGTGTCCAAAAGTGCCATTGGTATATTAAAAATTACAAAGGTAAAATATTGGTCGAGACTGTGACTTGATGAACATCTCCTTATCAAACAGAGGGATTCGCGATGGCCATCATGCTTAATAAAAAAATAAATTGTGACCACGACTTTTGTCTGGCTCGAAGAACATAATGGTTATTTTTCTTGGAAGACCAATGATAGTGTGTCACGTGAATAGTTGTTAGATATAAACGAGATTCTCTATCGTGATTTCAGCAATTTTAGTGCAAGTGATAAATCACAATCGCAAATGACCAGTCACGACCTGACAAATATTTAATTTAAGATCTGCCTAGCATAGCTTGAAGATTTAGACATAGTTTATTTGTAACATTTATTTGGTGGCTATTGCCTACAAATACTCAACCAAATGGACTTGAATGCAATAGAATAACATTGAATATAGCCAAACTCTTGCAATTTTATTTCTTAACCTTTAATTCTTATATGTGAGTTAATAATGTTGGGTGTGACCATTAAACACCAGTGTTTTAGGTTTAAGAGTTAGACTAGTTGTAAAACTCTTGTAGTGTGAGGCTTTGGGAAAACACTTTAAAGGTTGTGTGTGGGCCTTAAAAGACAAATTGTAAGGTTGTGTCTGGGCCTTAAAACACAAATTGTAAAAGTTTGGTGTGAGCTTAAAAACACCATATAGTGATAGTAGAATACCTAATTAGAAGAATTGATGAGTGGACATAGGATTCGTTAACACTTGAACCACTATAAAATCTTGTGCCTTTAACTCTTCTTCTACATCTTTTATTTCCTTCTTATCAAATCCTTCCCTCCAAATTTTAAATTTCCCATTAATTCAACCCCCCCTTCTTATTGCTCAAAGGTCAACAAGTGGTATCAGAGTAATGTCTCAATCAAAACCTTAAGTGTGTGAGAAATGATCAATGGTACAATAAGAAATCCACTCTTATCTCAAGCCCTATTTCGATGGATTCGACTATACTCATTAAAAGTATAGAATAGAGATATATTAGACAGTGATGTGGTAGATTTATGGGATATAGTAGCAAAAGAATGAAAGCCTCCTAACAATATGGTTAATGGAAGTGAAGAATTGATCCTAAGGGAGAAATGGGTGGAAGCACAGAGAAGATCAAATGGGAGAAACAAAAGGGTAATGGCATTCTTCTTAGCTCCTTGTCCAGAGAGGAGATTGGAAGAGAAACATTGCCTCACCACCCATGGAATTTAAAAGGCATTAGAGAATTATCATGAAGGCACAACTTTAGTGAAGTCTAGCAAACTAGAAATGTATGTAACAAAATGGCAGAAATTCATGATGGAAAATGATGAAAGCATCACTAACATGACAAATAGACTCTTATTCATCATCACAAACATGAAAAAATTTGGTAGAATTCTCATCAATCATGAGGTAAACACCAAAATACTCAAATCTTTACCTCTCAAAAAGTTAGGCACTAGGTTGTGCAGTATTCAAGAGTCAAATCTAGAAATTGGAAAGGTGTCAATAGATGTTCTCATAAGCAATTTTCTCACTCATGAGCTAGCCTTGAAGAAAGATGAGGAAATGAAAAAAGATAAGAGGGCATGAGGACAAAAATGATAAAATAAAAATGAAGATCCTGGCCCTTAAATCTTCAACCAAAGACAAAAATGTGGAAGTTGTCTCAAGTGATGATGATGATAGTGAAAAGGAAGAGGTAGAGCTAGCTAAGGAAAAGAAGAATAAAGTGACCCGTTATGAGTGTGGCAAGCAAGGTCACATTAAATATGATTGCCCCAAGCTGAAAAAAAAAAAAGAAAAAGAAAAAAAAGAAGAAGAAGAATAAAGGGGACAAAAAGAAGAAGAAAATCTTTAAAGCCACTTAGGATAACAGCTCTAGTGAGGAAGATGAAGATGAGGAAGTAGCTAATCTCTGCTTCATGGCACAAGAGGATTCTTCTAATGAGTTAAGTTCTTCTCCTCACTCTAGTGATAATTATAATGCATATGATAATGTAAATGATAAGCTTCTTAAAGCTCTTACTTTGAGATATGATATGTATAAATCACAAATGAAAATTACAAAAAGAAATGCTCATAACTAAAGGATGAATTTAAATTATTAAATGAGCTTGTGAGTAAGTTGAGGACTTCTAATGAAGAACTCAAAAAATATGTGGAGAGTCTTTCTAAGTATTCATCTTCTCTAAACTCCTTAAGAAAGGAAAATAATTCCTTAAAAGGAGAAGTAATTGAACTCAGAAATTCTATCTCTAAGTTCCATAAAGGGAAGGAAACTTTAGAGACACTTGTTGTATCTTAAAGAACTCCCCTAGTAATATATGGTCTAAGCTTCAATGGAGCCTCTTCTTCCACACCCCCTCTCACAACATTCAACAGAGCATCAACACTTCAAACTTCAAGTATTTAGGTAATTGGGAGGAAGAGTTCTCCTAGCACTAAGCCATTAATGCCTAAGGGTAAGGGAAAGGCACCTCAATGCTCAAAACCTAAGCCTCAAAAAAGCTAATCATGCATGCATGTACACAAAGAAGCATGTTCACCTTAACATACATAATAAATTATCTTCTATCCCAATCACTCATGCACATGTATACACTTTCACCACCTTAGTATGAGTATCCACCATAGTATGAAAAGGCCCTCTACTCATACTAAGGTTATGCATAGGAGAAAGACTCACAAGCCTAAGCTCCAATGTCATTATTGTATGAATTTTGATCATATAAACATTTTCTGCTATACTAGGAAGGCTCACCTCAAATTAAAAGACCCTTCAAGACCTAACCCGAAAGGACCCAAATATGTTTAGGTACCTAAATAAAGATAATTTGTTTATGTTTTGTAAGAATGTTTGGTAGCAACCAATGAGGACAATTATTGGCATGTGGATCAGTGGTACTTAAAGCGTATGACAAGAAACAAAAAGCTATTTATAGCCATAAAAGAAAAGGAAGATGGTAATGTCACATTTGGGAACAATGTCAATAGTAAGGTAATTGGCTTTGGAATAACTGGTAAGGATGGTTGTTTCACTTATTGACGATATTCTTTTAGTTGAAGGTTTACAATATAATTTGTTAAGTGTAAGTCAATTATGCGATAAGGGTAATAAAGTCACCTTTGACCCTAAAGAATGTCGAGTTACCACCTTGGTGGATAAAAAGGTAATCTTTAAGGGTTAGAGGAGAGACAATACCTATTTAATTAACTTAGACAATTTGGCTAACCAATCCTTTAAGTGTCTTGTGTCTCGTAGTAATGAAGCTTGGTTTTGGCATAAAAGACTTGATCATCCTAGCATGGAGCTCCTACAAAGTCTATATTAAGGAAACTAGCATAAGGTCTTTCCAAGCTAAAATTCTCGAAGGAAAAGCCATGTGGACCTTGTAAATAGGGAAGCAACACCAAACTTCCTTCAAAGCAAATAATGTTGTAAGTACTTCTATGTCTCTTCAACTAATCCATATATACCTAATAGGACCTACTAGGAATGCTAGTATAGGTGGAAAGCATTATGCATTTGTCCTAGTTGATGATTACTCTAAGTTTACTTAGGTTTCCTTTCTTGCTCATAAGAATGACACTTTTGATGTTTTCAAAAGTTTTACAAAAAGGGTTCAAAATGAAAAAGGTTACTTCATTTCTTCTATTAAAAGTAACCATGGAAAAGAATTTCAAAATGAATCTTTTGAAACTTATTATTTAGAGAATGAGATTTCTCATAATTTTTCTACTCCTAGAATACCATAACAGAATGGTATTGTAGAGAGGAAAAATAAGACATTAGTAGAGATGATTAGAATCAAGCTCAATGAGTATTCTTTCCCTAATTACTTTTAGGCTGAAGCCATCAATACTTCTTATTATATTGCCAAATGTGTTTTAGAAAGACTCATTCTAAATAAAACTTCTTTTGAGCAATGGCATGGTAGAAAACCTAAGTTTTCATAAATGCTAAATTCTTCATACCAAGGACAACCTTGGAAAATTTTATTCAAAAATAAATGAAGGCATTTTTCTAAACTACTCCACCTCTAATAAAGCCTATAAGATATTCAACAAAAGTTCTATGATTGTTAAAGAGTCAATGAACATTGTGTTTGATGAATTTAGTAAACTAGATTGGGAAAGGTTCTCTTGTTGATAGTCTTGTAGGTGACTTTGATAAGTTGGAGCTTGATTCAACTGTAAAAGAAATGGTGATTGATCTTGAAGATAACAAGTCATCATAAGAAGTTGAGGAATCTCAGCCACAAGTAGAAACCCAAATCAAGAACTTTTCAAGGATTAGAGATTCTCCAAACATCACCCAAAGGACCTTATCATTGGTAAGACATCCAAGGGAGTATGTACTAAATCTCAAATTCATACTTTAGATAATAATCTTACATTTGTTTCTTAATTTAAGCCAAAATCTATTGATTAGGCTCTTGATGATAAGAGTTGGGTGATTGTTATACAAGAGGAACTAAACCAATTTGAGAGAAACAAAGTTTGGAACTTGTTCCTAGGCCTAAGGAACACCTTGTTATAGGATGCAAAGTGTTCAGGATTAAGTTAAATGAGCAAGGTTTTATTACTAAAAGCAAAGTTAGATGGGTTGCAAAAGGTTACAACCAAGAGGAAGGCATTGATAATACTAAAACCATTGCCCTCATACCAAGATTATAGAATATTATTCTTTTAGCATTTGCATATCACATGAATTTTAAACTTTTTTCAAATGGATGTGAGGAGTACTTTTTTGAATGCTCTCATTGAGGAGAAAGTTTATGTTAAACAACCTCATAGTTTTGAATCTCATCCTTTTCCAAATCATTTTTTTCAAATTAACTAAAGTCTTATATGGTTTGAAACAAGCTTCAAGAGCTTGGTATGAAAGGCTTAGTTCATTTCTTTTACAAAATAATTTTGAAAAGGCAATGTTGATACAGGTTTGTTTATCAAAAGGCACAACAAAGATACACTCATTATATAAATATATATTGATGATATTATATTTGATACTACTAATGAATCCCTTTGTGAAGAATTTGCTAAATGTATGACTGAGGAGTTTGAGATGAGAGCTCAAGTTTTTCCTTAGTCTTCAAATTAAGCAAATTGAAGAGGGCATCTTCATCAACCAAACCAAGTACACAAAGGTTCTACTCAAAAGGTTTGGCATTGATGGATGCAAGGTAGCAAAAACTCTAATGAGTGCAACTATGAAGCTTGACAAAGATTAATCGAGGAATCCAATTGATGAAAAGAGGTATAAAGGTATGATTGGCTCTCTCCTTTACCTTACCACATCTAGATGTGACATCATGTTTAGTGTTTGCATATGTGTTAGGTTCTAATCTTGCCCTAAGGAATCACATTTAAATGTTGTCAAAAGGATTCTTAAATATTTACATGTCACATTACATTTAAGATTATGGTATCCTAGGAATTCATCTTTTAGTCTTCTTAGATATTTGGATACAGATTATGACGGTAGTTTATTAGATAGAAAGAGCACTTCTAGAACTTGTCAATTCATAGGTGATTGTTTAATCTTGTGGTTTAACAAAAAGCAAGTTTTGATTGTCTTATCCACTGTCAAAGCAGAATATATGGCGGTAGGTTATTGTTGCACCTAAGTTCTTTGGATAAAACAACAACTCAAGGATTATGGCAAATATGTTAAATGCATTCCCATCAAATGTGATAATAAGTGTAATAAAATATTTCACAGAATCCAAATCAACATTCAAAAAGTAAGCATATTGACATTAAACATCATTTTCTTAAAAAACATGTTCAAAATGGTAATATGGTGTTAGAGTTTACTGACACTAATCATTAATTTGCAGACATTTTCACTAAAACCCTTAATGAAAAAAGGATGAACTTCATCAAAAGGGAACTAGGAATGCAAGATGAAAGCTCCTTAGGGTAAAAATTAATCTCACTTAATATTATTTATTATGTTTGTCAATTTTGATTGATTGAATGGTACGTTTGATAATTATGTATGTCAAATGCTTTGGATGTGTTAATTCATTATGCAATTGTGCTTCTTTATGCCAATTTACTTGAATTGAACATCATTGCATTAAGTTGATCACATCTAGAAAAGTCAATTCTTATTTCTCATTATTTTTCATTTTGCCTTGTAATTCACAGTCATTACTATCCATCTGCAGTTACTATTATAAACACTCCTTAAAATTCTTGCGGACTTTTAATTCACTATTGCAATTTTAGATTGCTACCATAAATTTTTTCAAAATTCAAATTTATTGACCATTGACTCCTTCGATTTCTAAGGAATCTTATTTGTTACTCATAAAATTCATAATTAGCAATCGTGACCAGGTAATAGCAACCACAAATTATGGTAACTATTAAGTGTTGATCGATTTGACTGTCAATCGATGTCTGCTCCTCATTTATTACTTATGTTACCATTTTCTTTCTTTCTTTTTTATCACTTTTCTATCTATTTAAGCCATCCTAACACTTTTTTATTACACTTTTACCTTTTCTTTTTATTTATCAGTCATCTTTCTTCTCAATTTCTTCTAAAACTCTCTCAAATTTAGTCCTTCATGGCACCCAAAAAACTAACTAGAGAAAAGAATGGGTAGGGCATTGCCCAACCTCAAGGCCCTCTTCCCCTTCACCTTATGAAATGGATAACTAAGGAAGAAAATGAGAGTTTCAAAGCTAATTCCAATAAATTGATCCAAGCCAACAAAATCCCTTCTACTTTTCCTCTTGAATCTCTTGGAATTAAAGAAAAGATCCATGCCTTTCTCTCTAACCTAGGCTGAAACGAATTCATCTTCAGGGATGAACCAAGGTATGAAAAAATTATCAAGGAATTCATGTGCACTGTCACTTTAAGCAAGAGGGTTGAATCAAAAACAAGTGCATATGGGTTAGTATTTAGGGCTTTTGGGGACCCCTATTTTATAACCTTTGCTCAACTTTCTACTTTTTTTAACCTTCAAGTTGGAGGTAATGTTCCTTTCATTATCTCTGCACCTGATATAATCTATTCTAAATTTTGGTCAGAGATTTTCATTGAAACCAGACATAACCTAAAACCTCCTTGGCCAAATATATTAAGACCCTTACTAATTGGCTTCTTCACTGAATTATAACCTTCTCTATCAACGCTAGGGATGATGGGCATGAAAAAATTTTTCAAAAAGGAATAGTATTTATTTTATGTCTTTCCAAAAACAAGCCAATTCAAGCAGGTTGATACCTTGTGGATCAATTGATTCACATTAGTACAAAGCTTAAAAGCCAATTTCTCCTTAAATTCTTATGTCACGGAATATATAGGTTTGTGGGAGCCCTAAATATGGAAAATGAGAAACTATTCACCAAAAAATACTTACCCTTCCAAAACTTTCTTGACTTGCTCTATTTGATTAATGTCAAAGCAATCCATCTTGATACTTATGTGTATACCTTAAGGTCTATTAGGGCAAAGAAGCAAGAAACCACTCGTGATTCAAAAAGGAAGAGGCTTGTGATAAAGGAAAGTGCCCAATTCCATCTCCTAAGCCCAAAGCCAAATTAAAAACTTCTTTCATCTCTTTCTCTTCCATCTACAAGAAGTTGGACTAGGTGATAAGGATGCTTAAAAGGAGATTTCCTTTTATTTCTCACCTTTATAGTGATTTAGTTGATCTATAAGAGAAGATGGGAGTAACACCTTGTCATCTTCATGATTTTGAAGAATGGGAAGATACCCCACCAGAGGAAGAGAATCAAAAAGAAGAAGAAGAAGGAAATGAGGCACAAGGAGGAGGAAGTAAAGAAGATGGAGATAGAAATGATGACACCTCTCCAACCTTCTAGTTTTTTTACAAAGGCTTGTAATTTTTTTTCTATTTGTGTTCTTTATCTCTTTGGCCTAAGTATGTGATCCAATAAGTTTTTTATTTTGTGTTTAACTTTATTATGTATTTGTTTGATATTAATAAAAGTTGAAGTTTTTGTTCCCTCTATGGTTGTTCTTCATATTCTTTATTTGCATAACTTTATACTTAATCGCATTGTCCTCTCTTTTATCTTGACAAAGGGAGAGAGTGAACTTACAAGCTATAATTAAGGGGAGTATAATTTGAAGGGAAGTAATGGTAATTAGTTTAATTGCATTATAGGTTTAAATTGTTAAAAATTGATAACCATCTTAGCTTCATACTTATGCATTTTTTATCCCTTGCAAAATCAATCTAAGTTGTCAAAATCAAAAATGGGGAGATTGTTGGACTAGGTTAGTCAAACCTAAGTCAAAACTCTTTTTTTATCCTGACAATATAAATTGATATGTTTTAATATCAATTTTAAGTGTTAATTTTATAGATTTTTATATAGGTTTGCATTAGAAGTTGAATGGGTGTCTAAGTCTCAAGTTTTATGAAAGGTCTTCTAATTCGTGATGGCAAACTTCAAAATCACGACTACTCTTGCAAGAAGAATGGATGAAGTTAGGTTAGATGAATTCACAAAGGAAATCACAACTGCACTCTTGTCAAGAAAGTGATGAAAATGAAACACAAAATTAGCAATGAAAATCGCATCCTTTTTTGCCACCGTGACTTTTGCAATTGCCTAAAGGGAATCAAGTCCTCAACCAAAGCATGTCAAGTGTTCCAAAGAGTTGTTGGTATATCAAAATTTGCAAGGTTGAAATAATGGTCGAGACCACAACTTGATAAAGAAACATCTCCTTACCAAACAGACTGATTCGTGATGGCCATCACGCCCAAGAAGAAAATAATCGCGACCACGACTTTTGTCTGGCTCGAAAAACATAACAACTATTTTTCTTGAAAGACTAATGATGGTGTGCCAAATGGACTAGCCATCAGATGCAAACAAGATTCTCTACCGTGATTTCAACAATTTTAGTGAAAGAAGATAAATCACGACCACGAATGATTAGTCACAACTACGAAATTTGTCTGACAGACATTTAATGCAAGATCTGCCTAGCACAACCTGAAGATTTAGACATAGTTTATTTATGTCTCTTTGATGGTTGTTGCCTATTATTTATGTCTCTTTGATGGTTGTTGCCTATAAATGCTCTACCAAATGGACTTGAATGCAAGAGAATAGCATTGAATATAGCCAAACTCTTACAATTTTGTTTCTTAACCTTTAATTCTTAAATGTGAGTTGCTATTATTGGGTGTGAGCATTAAACACCAATGTTTTGGGTTTGAAAGTTAGCCTAGTTGTAAAACTCTTATATAGGCTAAATGTAAGCCTTTGGAAAAACACTTGAAAGGTTGTGTATGAGCTTTGAAACACAAATTATAAAGTTGTGTGTGAGCCATAAAACACATAGTGTAAAACTTTGGTGTAAGCTTGAAAACATCATTTAGTGATAACACAATACCCAATTAGAAGAACTAGGGAGTGGATGTATGGTTCATTAATATTTGAACCACTATAAAATATTGTGTCTTTAACTCTTTTTCTACATCTTATATTTCCTTCTTATCAAATCCTTCCCTCCAAATTTTAAATTTTCATCAATTCAACCCCCTTCTTGGTGCTCAAGGGTCAACACATATAATTTCGTTTTCAACTTATTCACCTACATCTCCAAACGCTCAACATTCTATCTATTTATCTTTAGCCCTGACTATCTGCATCTTTTCATTTACCTCCTCAAATTAATTGCTTTATTTTTCAATTTGTTTATCACATCTTTTGCTCTTTGACACTTTCCCTTACTATGCCGTTCAAAATGCTTGTAGTCTCCCCTCTACAAATAAATCACATTCAAATATCACTATCCAAAATCATAACTAAAATCATAAATTAATTTGAAAAACAAAATATAAATTCATATACTTTGAAATCTCAATAGAAATAACACCTTCAATTTAGGTTATTCTCATTATAAGATATCCATCTTGGTACTTTTAGGTCACACCTACAATGTCTTTCATGACCTCGATATCGTACCCTAGTTTTCCTACGAATGTTTGTTACGGTGAGGCTGAAGTTACAAATCATGATGAAGATGACCTTCTTGTCAATTTTAAGAAGGAGGATAAATGTCACAATTGAATATGATCAAAGATTTAGAAATTCGAGTTTAGAATTCTCTCTCTCTTCCCCACTTATTACCATTACATTTACTTATACTTAAACTTTTCTTTTCTTTTTTTTTTTTCAATCCTTTGAATGTGTGTAAATCACAATCTAAACATACTTGAAAATAAGGTTTATTTTAGTCAAATTAAATAGTTGGATACTAATTAGATCAAAATAATTAATTTAAGTTTTTTTGGACATCACTTTCAACTTGAAGGAGTAATTTGAGCCATAGTACTTAAGATTTTAAAACAAACAAAATTTTAAGGATAACACCTACCTTAATTTGATGTTTTAGATAATATGAGCTAAAAGTAATTTTTATATGTATTTAGTACGTAGTTTATTTATAATCTTAATTGGTAATTTTAAGAATAAATTAATCTCATACATTAATTATAATATCAATTTTTGTTATTTTTTATAAATTTTTTTTGGGCTCATGGCTATGTTTTAAAAATGGGTAAATTATAAATTTAGTGTTTGGACTTTTTAATTTTTCCATTTTGGTGCCTAAACATTTTTTTTAGTCAATCAAGTATTTAAACTAGTAAAATCATTTTCAATATGATGTTTTTTTCAATCTAAACGATCAGTAGTTGTCACGTAAAAATCTATCTAACCTTATACCAAATTTTGTACATTATTTCAATTAATTATATATGGGTACATAATTTTTTCACTCTAAATACATAATTTATTCTCTCTTTTTTTTTTTACTTTCTATATATATTTGAACAAATTTTATTTTCATCACTATAGAATTTGTTCAAAATATATACAGAAAGTAAACAAAAAAAAATGAACAAATTTTATATTAAAGTAAAAAATTATGTATTTAAATTTTAAATAGTTAATTAATTGAAATAATGTATAAAATCTGATATCATATCAAATAGATGTAACATAGTTACAGATTTTACTCATTTAGATCGAGAAAGCACCACATTGAAATAATTTTTATCAATTCAGATACTTGATTGAACAAAAAAATTATTTAAATACCAAAATTGAAAACATTAAAATGATGTAGACACTAAATTTATAATTTTTCCTACTAAAAACTATGAGGAGCATATTTTGAAAATTAAAAATTTGTCCTAACGCGGAGGGCATTTTTGTAGTCTTGCTTAAAATCAAGGATACATAACCAGAGCTTCCTGCGATCCAAGCACACAAAACGGCTCGTTAGTTTTAAAAGGTAAATGTCAGTATTTTCTCTTTATCTGTTTTATTTATTTATTTATTTATTTTTAACATGTCCTTGAAGTAAATCTTTTCATGAAATTATGTTCGTAGATCTTCTCCGATATTAACGCGGTTTAATAACCAGAAAATCTTCGCAAAACAAAATTTTTTGAATTTCATGATGCTGTTGCTCCTGATAAACCTAAATTTATAATTGGGGAAAATCAACAACGTTTGGATTTTGATAATCCTATGCAGTTGAACTTGAAGATGAACGAAGTTAAATATGTGAAGAAATCGATTTGGCTGATTTGACTTATTTTTTATACTGAATTGTGCATTTTGATCAGAAAGCTGAAAGAGGTATAAATCAGACTTTGAATATGTAGAGCGTAGAAATTGTGGATTCAATTTCGTATCTGGCCGACTTTGTTGTTGTTGTTGTTCTTCTTCTTCTTCTTCTTCTTCTTGGTGCTGTTCTTGTAAATCTAAATCTTAATTTATTGAAGTTCCGTCAAACTTATGGATTGATGGAAGTTATTGAGATGCCCGTCAAAGCAGTTTCCTCCCGGGAACTACTTTAACATAGTTCAAATTCAGTGAATTTGAAAGTTTGTTGAATGGTGAATTCTGAGATTTAATCACAGATAATGAAGATTTGTGCAATTCAATTTTTATTGAATTCAACGTATTCGAAGGTCAAAGGGTACGGTTAGGTTTTTATATCTAGCTGGAATTGGCAATATTTTGAGGTCCTTACATGGCAAATCAGTCAATAGGAAACATCTTGGTACTATCATCAATTAGTCGGGCGCAGGAGGAGGCTCCAAAGCTGATATTTATGGTGTGTAAATGGAGGGGGGGCGGTAAGGGAGCTTTAGATTCATAATTGTTATGGTGTCAGAAAATCAATGTCCGTGAGTTGTCTACTGAAGGTTCATATGTCTGAGTGGTGGAGAAGACATCATCTCATTGTACATCTGTCTAGTACTTTGCGATTCAATTTTATTACTCAACTGATTCTTGTTGGATTATAGCAATTATGTAATGTGTTATAACTGCAATTTCAACTTCTGCCTGTGACATATTATATGAAGCTGACAAATTGTTGCTACTTGATTATGTGCAGTGTTGTGATTGGTTGCAAGCATGCTAGAATTGATCATTTTCATGTAGGGATTTTATTAACGTAAAAATGGTGGTTGATGAATGGTGATAGTGATCTCATGCGTGCATTCTCAATCCCTATATGTAAAGTCCCTCTATACTTACTTTTTTTCTTTTACCTTAAAATTTTTAATCCTTGACAATTACTATAACACCCTAGGTCTCTCTTCTCATATAGTAGAGGAGTTGCCATTCATCATTGTTGTGTTGTGCTATTATCACACTTTTTTTACCTGATAATAGAAAATTTTTGTTACAGACTTTTGATAAAATGAACTTGTGATTGATGCTAAAATTTTTTGGAACTGTGTGATTGTTGCTCCTTAGTGTGCTAATCAAGGAGGCTCTGAGAGCCATGAAGCTTTTTCATCATCCTGGTTTTCTGCATAGGGAAAACGAATAATATGAAAAGGTTACTTAAGAAGTGAAGAAGGTGATGAGAAAAAAAAATATTTCATTCTCCATTTTAACCATGATTTAAAACTCACTGGTTTACTTGTGACAAACATATTTGCATGCCTCAGTGGTTAGCACTTGTAGCTATGCCTAAATTGATTAGCATTTTATGCTGATTTGTAGAAGGCTAGAATATGGAGATATAAGGATAATCATTTGACCAGTTGTAAGTGAAAGTGTGACTGTAACATGATGGATATGTGATGATTTAATTTGAGTTTTCTTTGTGTCTAATCTATGTTACAGCTTTTGTTGTTTTTCCCCTTCATATAAACTACTGTTTTTTATTCTGCAACGCGTCTTATAAATGGAATTTGTGCCCTGAATTTCAGGTAAAGCTAGACATTTTATGGATACAAAAGAAGCTTGCGAGGAGGTTTCTCAGGAGCTGGCCCGAGAGTCACTTATTGGAATATCTTATTCTGTGCCAGAAAAGATTTACAGTTCAGATTTCGCAAGTGAAACTTTCACTTGTGAAAATAAGCTTCCAGTGGAAAATGGGGATGGAGCTGATAAGTACAGATCTGAACTGATTTCCATTTCTTATAGCCAATCTCCTGATACTGCAGTATCACCTGGGGCGTTAGAAAACCATGACAATTAACATAAATAGTTGTTTTTTCCTTTCTTTTGTTTTAGACATTTGTTTTCCCTTTCTTTTGTTAATGGCTTGGTGAGAACTAAACTTGTAATGAAATGTTCTTGTAAAATATTTTCTAATGTTCTTGTAAAATATTTTCTTGGCTTGGTTTATTATGGAATTTCAGTTTAAAGGTTTTGGACCAATGTTGGGTTGCCCCATCTGTTGATTTCAGTGGAAGGAAGAAGTGGAGTAGTTTTACACGCCTACATGCAGTGTATTATAGTGAATTAAATATTATAAAACCATCTCCCCTCAAAAGAAGACGTTACAAAATCATCAAACGAGTAGTCTGGTCTGGTGGTCAACTGCTGATATCCTGATACGTTACAGGTTCAAATCTTGCAGCTTGGCTTTTCTGGCTGGGGAATGGAGCTTCTGTATAAATACGAGCAGGCTTTGTTATAGCTGCCTTTTTAGCTAAAGGGTTAAATAAGTCTCTCAACTTGTAACGAAATGATAAATGATGATAAAATTAATTTTTTTTCTTTAAAATTACGTCCAATCTTATACCATTTCATCAAAATTACCTCTAATTTTATATTATTTAATCATAAAAGTCCAAAATATTAATTAAATATTACTCTGGCTTAGGAGTGATTAGGGTCAAAACTATCCCACATCTCTTGCCTCGTTCTCCTGTTAATTGTTCAAAACCTGATACATTATAGGTTCAAATCTTGCAGCTTGGCTTTTTCTAGCCAGGGAATGGGGCTTCAATATAAATACGAGCAGTCTTTGTTATAGCTACCTTTTCAGCTAAATGGTCAAATAAGTCTCTTAATTTATAACGAAGTGACAAATAAGAACGAAATGAATTTTTTTTATCAAAATTACTCTCATTCTTATACTATTTCATCAAAATTACCTCTGATCTTATATTATTTAATCTTTAAAGTCCAAAATATTGGTTAAAGAATGCACAGACTTGGGAATGTTAAGTGAATAGGGTGGAAACTATCATTCATCCTCTGCCTCATTCCCCTGTTAAGGAGAATTTTCCTCTTGTTCATGCCTCCACATGGACTCCTTGCCTCATGGAAATTTCTCGCAAGGCAAGAAATTTTTATTTTTCTATTATTTTTAAATTATTTTTTAAAACTATAATTTATTAAATTATAAAATAAAAATTTTTGTGCTAGAAACTAATAAATATATAAACATATATAATTACATACACGCATGCACATGCACACGTATGTGTACACGCGCGCGCGCGCGCGCGCACACACACACACACACACACACACACACACACACACACATATATATATATATATATATATATATATATATA
>CATIWR010667492.1:0-22907 GCA_949677035.1 Omphalea diandra | reverse complement strand
CAATTATCCAACCTTATAGCATTCCATTCATTATCTCTGCACTTGATGTCATTTACTCTAAGTTTTTGTCTGAAGTTTCTATTGAGACCAAACATAATACCAAAACATCCTTAGCCAAATACATCAAAACCCTTCCTTTTTGGTTGCTTCATCATATCATCACCTTCTTTATTAACGCTGAGGGTGATGGTAACGAAAAGGTATCCCAAAAGGACCTTGCTTTCCTTTTCTGTCTTGTTAAAAACAAACCCATCCAATCCGGTCGCTATCTTGTGGATCAATTGATTCATATGAGCACTAAACCTAAGAGTCAATTTCTCCTTCCTTCCCGTGTGATTGCCATTTACAGATATGTTGGTGCTCTCTATGAGGAAAATGAAAAATTCCTCACAAAAAATCTCATTCCTTCCTAAAATTTTTTAGACCTCACCTACCTTATCAATGCCAAAGCCATCCACCCAGATTCCTATGCCTATAATTTAGGTGCTTTTGGGGCCAAAAAGCTGGAAACATCTAATCCTCCAAAGAAAGAGGCTTGTCATTGAAAAAGGAGCAATACCAGTCCCACCTCTTCAACCAAAATCTAAGACCAAAATATCTCTTCCCACCATTAACCGAAAGTTAGATAAGGTGATGCAGAGTTTGAAGAGAAGATTTCTCCTTCTTTCCCACCTAAACAGTGACTTGGTGGACCTATAAGAGAAAATGGGTACTCCTCCCTATTGTCTTCCAGATTTCGATGATTATGAAGACACAACAGAGGAGGAAGACAACCAAAAGGTTGAGGATGGAGATGAAGCTAAAGGAGGAGGAGACAATGAAGAGCAAGATGATTCTGGAGATGATGACAGTTCTCTAATCTTCTAGACTAGTTTTTTTTCTTTGTTTAAATCTTTGATGTACTGTTGTTGATCCCACAGTTAATAAATAAATAAAAGTGTTTGAATTTGCAATTTTTTGTTTCCTATGCTATGTGATTGATATTTGCTATATGTGATTTCAATTTTTATGATTATATGAGGTAATATTTGCTCTTTATGATCCTTTTATCTCATCTTTATCCATTTTATTTGATCTTCTCCATTCACCCTCTTTTTGATCTTGCTAAAGGGGCAAAGAATTGTATGGAGAAAATAGTTTAGAAGAGAAAAGCATAAGTTGAGGGGGAGCATTTTTTTTTAGTACTTAGAATTTCTTTGATCATTGATTATAATTTCTTTAAAGTATTCATCATTGACCATCCCAACTTCATAACTCATGCATTTGACTTTCCATAAGATTAATCTAAGTTGTAAAAATAAAAAAAAGGGAGATTATTGGACTAGGTTGGTTAAACCTAAGTCATGAACCTCTTTTGATCTTGACAATAAAGATTGATTAGTTCTAATACTTTTATTAAGTGTTGTTTTACAAATTCTAAGTTAGTTTTTTCATTGAAAGTTAGATGGAATTTAAAATCTATAACCTTGAGAAGTTCATCCAAATTCATGGTGTATTGACCCTAAATCACGGCTGCGAATCAGTTATAAGGATGGATAAAGCTAGGTCAGGGGAATTTATGGTGGAATTCACAGCCGCAACTTAGCCAAAGAAAGTGAGCTTGAGTCATAGAGGAATTACAGTGGCTAACATGTCTTAATTTGGAATTGTAACTTTCATAGTGATAAAAGAAGGAATCAAAGTCACAGCCACAATACACCAAGTGTCCAAGGTATCTGTTGAAGATAAAAAACTGTGAGGGCAAATTTATGGTCACAATCGCGACTTAAGAAGATGTAATTTGCTCCTCAAATAGAGAAATTTGCGGTTTTAGTCGCGCCCAAGACAAAGATAACTCGCGATTGCGACTTTTAAGAAGCAGGTAGAATACAATGACTACATTTCTTAGACAACCAATGAGCAGCTAACACGTGGACTAGCCGTTAGACATAGGATGGGTTCTCTACCGCGATTTTTGGCTTGTCAGTGCAAATTGGAAATTCGTGACCTCGAAAGAGTAGTCGCGACTGAGACTTTCACCTAACAAATATTTAATGCCAAATCTACTTACTACAACTTGGAGATTTGTTGATAGTTTTAGAGTAACGTCTCTTTGGTGGATGTAGGCTATAAATACTCCACCAAACATATGTAAAAATAAGAGAATTCATTAATTTGTAACCAAACTCTTGTCATTTTCCTACTCAATCTTTCATTCTTATTTATGTGTTATTAATTGGTAGGTGTGAGCAATAAACACCATTTTAAGAGGTTAAGAGTTAGCTTAGATTCAAAACTCTTGTAAGAGATTGGAATGTGAGCCTATACAAAACACTTGAGAGAGGTTGTTGTGTGAGCTTAGAAAACACAAGTTGTAAGGTTGTTGTGTGAGCCATAAACACAAGTTGTAGATGTTTGGTATGAGCTTAAAAACACCAGTTTAGTGAAGTGAAATACCTAATTAGGAAGAATTGGAGAGTGGACATAGGGTTTGTTAATATCCAAACTACTATAAACCTTTGTGTTATTTCTTCTCATCTTCTTCTTCACCTTCAAAACACTTGAGCTTACCTTCTTAATTTTTAAAACAACCACCAATTCAACTCCCCCCCTTCTCTATGTACTAGGCCAACATTAATGTTTAAAGCCCTTAAAGTGTTAGTTAGGGATTCTTTTTACCATAGAGTTAGTTCATCGTTATAATTTATCTTCAAATAGCTACCTTTAGTTGTTTTAAAGTTATTTGTGTGATAGCTCATTAATGGATATGCTAATAGGCTAAGTGATGTTTATAAGTTAAGTGAGTAGTTATCACACCTAGGATTTAATTAGATATTAAGTGTTTTTCCTTCAAATCTCTTGTATAATTATTTGTGTAATGATATGTGAGTTCTACACCATTAAGAACTTAAAGGAGATCAAGGTTGCTAAAGGATTTCAAGCTTTTCTTTGTGTCAGAGTTATAAGTTGTATGTAGTTACTATGTGTTGTGATATTGCACTACTTCTCTCTTTATTCTTTGTATTCTTGCATTGTAAATGATATGAGACTAAATTAATAAATAGAATTGTACAAATGGTTCATGTATATTGAAATTCCATTAGATAGGTTAAATTCCTAGTAATGCATTATGTTTAAGATGATATCATTTTTCCACTTATTACATAATCGATCATGGGAAGACAATTAGAAACTAAGAATTATAAATGAAAGCTATGCATGCAATGGTTCAAATTTGAGAGGACTCCTTAAATCCTAAAGAAATTCAAGTAATTCTAACCCAAGTCTAAAAGTGCTCTTTGATCCTCAATTAAAGGATAAGGATATGAGGGTGAAGGAGGTAACTCTTATAGTCTAAAAGGCAAAAATTACAGACTTGTACTACGTCATGTTTACTTATGTTTGTTATGTTATGTTATGGTTGTGTTAATGTTGAGTAATATTCATGTCTAAAAAGGCCTAAAAGTATAATGCATGTCGAACAATGATATGTCACCCTGACCAATAATTACTTATTAAATTGAGATACTCCTTCCTTCACTAGAATATATTGTATTTATTTTTTTAACCTCTTGATGTATTAAGAATGATTTATGTATCATGCATTAATATTTTAGTTGCACATAATTTCCATTAAAAATTAGTAATGTATTTGGGGTTCTTCATGATGTTATATGAATGTTATGCATTGAATATTTATAACCAACTATTATAAGTTGATATTAGGTTTTTTGGCTTAATATGAATGTACAATATGAATGAATAAGAATTAATGATTATGATATATGATGACAATTTATAAGAATCCCTATGGATTTTTATTAGTGTTGGCCCTATTGCACGAAGAATGAGGGTTGAATTGGTGACAAATTTTAACTTTTGATTTTGAAGAAAGCTCATAAAAATGAAAGATTAGAGAAAGAGTAAAAGAAGAACGAACACAAGAGTTTTATAGTGGTTCGGGTATTAACCAACCTTACATCCACTCCCAATTCACCAATTGGATGTTTCACTTAATCATTAGTGTTTTACAAGCTCATACACAACTTAGTGTTTAGGCTCACACCAAACCTTACAACTATTTTTCCAAGGCTCACACTCAACCAAGTGTTTTAGGCTCACACCAAACCTTACAAGTGTTTTCCTACAGTTAACAGTGAAACCTATACAATACTTTTCTAAGGTTCATTCTCAAACATAAATAAGATTTTTCTATATAGGGGCTCACTCTCAAACCCAACCCAAAGTGTTTAAAGCTCGCACCAAACTATGTATAAGAAAATATATAGTTAAAGCTGAGAATTAACTTTGTAAGAGTTTTGGCACATTCAATGGTAATTCTCTTACATTCAAGTCCATTTGATGGTGTATTTATAGGCAATAACAACCAAAGAGACATTACAAAGAAACTATGTCTAAATCTCTAAGTTATGCTAGACATATCTTGCATTAAATGCTTGTCAGATGAAATTCGATGTCGAGACTGAAATTTGTGGTCGCTATTTTTGGATTGTATCTAATGGCTAGTTTACATGGCATAAAACCATTGGTGTTTTTAAAAACTAGCTGTTAGATTTTTCTAACGGATCTCAAAATTTGCGGTCATTACTCAAATTCGCAGTCGCTATTTTCTCTCTTTGGACGTGATGGTCACTGCAAAATTATCTGTGTAACATGAAGATTTGTTTTACCAATTTGTGGTCACTATCAAAATTCATGTTCGCAACTTTTGAATCTCAACAACACTTTTCAAAATTTGCGATTGCTATTGAAATTCGCGATTGCAACTTTGAATCTCAATAACACTTTTTAAAATTTGTGGTCGCTACTAAAATTAGCGGTCGCGAATTTTGAATCTCAACAACAACTTTCAAAATTCACAGTTGCTAATTTTGAAGGCAGATTTTCATACTTTGAATTTGTTTGCTGTTAATCACTCCTATTTAACTTCTAATGAGATTCTATCTTAATATCTATAAGAACAACACTTAAAATTGACATTAGAATCTTTCAATTTATATTGTCAAGATCAAAAGAGAGTTTTGACATAATTTTAAACAACCTAGTCCAACAATTAGCTTGATGGATTGGTGGGAAGGATCAGTTATAAAGATTTTTCTTACTTTTCAACAAGACTTTTAAATGCCTTGAATGATTATGATATGAGTATAATTATTTTTGGCATTCAGCGGCCTTAAATCTTTTTGATATATAGTGCCAATCTAACTTTAGTTTTAGGTCATAACACTTCTAAAAAGTAGGTATTTAGAAATATTAACCATATTACCATTCTCAACACATTTGCTAAGTTCAAGTTAAGCCTTTTCATAATTAAGGGCTCGTAACAAACTTTAGATGAGTTCCTTACATTGTAAGAATTGTGAAAGGAAATAAACTCCACTAAGAGAATACAAATTAAACCTCTTACACAAAGATTAACCTCACAAGCTTATAACTTGATTATAAAGAAATGAGTACTTGAGAGTTTTGGTTTCCATTTTAAACTCTTGGTAATCTCATATACCTCAAGGTTTAAAAGTGACCAATAGATACAAGAAAGTATTTTTTGGACTATGTGAAAAATTAACTGTTTTATCTTGAATTGGGCATTTAAACAAATTGAATGGGCAATTTAGGCATTGTAAAGGGAATTTCAAAGAATATTTTAAGTTGTTCTTATTTCATTTGCAACATACTTGACTTGGATGGGGCATTATACTTTAAACTAATCCGTTGACTTAAGTTGAATAGGCCATGTATGAGGGGTGTATGGGGCATTATACTTTAAACTAGTCTGTTACCTTTAAAATTATCCATCTTTGAATGGGTTTATTTATCAAGTTCGTTCAAGGTTATTATACAAAAATCTTTATTTTTATTCACTAGTCTACACAAGCCGTTCATAATTGAATAAGTCCATACTTCAGGTTGTGTAAATAGCTCCAAGGCCATTTGGAACTATATGATGAAAATTTTCAATTTTTTTTCATGGTGAATGAGTTTATTTCTTCAGGCCATTCAATGATCCCTAAGATTGTTCATAGCTACTAAATGAAAATTATCAGTTTTATTCATGGTGAGCAGTTCTATTCAAATTGTAAAAGGGCATTCATTGCTTATTCATATTTTCATTGAATGGGCCATTCAATACTTGAACAAGGTCAATCATTTTTAATAGGCTATTTTCTTCAACTTTAAGTATTCTAATCCTTTCCCTTAAGCTTTGAGAAACATTATCCTAAGGTTCTTAGGCATGATTATGAAGGTGTTTAACATCGTGAACACCTTTAATTGACTTTCAACTTACTTGAATTTTTGAAACCTATTTTTTTTAAAAAAAAGCATTTAGGGATCTAAAATTAAATATCAAAACAATTGCACACACATTATTACTTAATCATTATTTGTTATCATCAAAATAAAAAGTAGAACTCTAAGGTTCAAAAATCTCTCCGTTTTTTATAGTAACAAACATATGGCTTTATAAAACAAGTGTAAAAAGTGTGTGAAACAAGTTATGTAGAACTAAATATGCTAAAGTTATTGCTCCTAAGTATATGCAATTAAACATAATATTGCCAATCATAAATCAATCATATTATAATGTGACTTAGGTTTAGTCCTCTTAAGCAAATGCATCAATTTAAAATTAAACCATATATAAATCATATAACTCCTCCCCCTTTTGTCATTCATCAAAAGTATAAAAGAAAGATAATAAAGAGAGATCTATAAATGGATTGAAAGTAAATTTTATTAATAATGTAAATAACTACAGAGATGCTAAAAGGCATTTTAGAAATAATGTGTCCAAAACTACCATAAGACATATTTCCAATGAAATGCATAAATTTAAAATTGAAATTGAAATCCATAGAAAGTATAGTCAAGATATTGGAGTTGTGGGTTATTTTAGCTTTGGGTCAAGGATTTTAGAAGGTGGTTTGTAGAATGAGATTAACGTTGGCAACTCCATAGTCTAAAAATGAAGTATCAAAACTAACATTAGGATCTTTAATGTTTGCTAACCTCTTGAATTCCAAAACCATTATTCTTTTACCCATTTTTTCTTTACCTTTTTCCTTAAAATCTAGAGTTGGAGTCTTACTTCTTGCCTTTCTTCAAAAGATGTTTTCTTCTTGCCTTAAGCCATGTTGGATAGAAAAATGAACCTCTTGGAGTGAACTCACATTTATTGAGATCACCAGCCTTATTATTATTATTATTATTATTATTATTATTATTATCCATAGACGTTTCTTTGTCACTAAGATTTACCCCTAATTTATTAGCCACTTGCTATAATTTTCTTAAAATGTTACTTTATCTTCAAGCTTTTTAAACTTTGAGTTTACCTTATGATTTAGTCTATCTATTTTGGCATTAAAAACTCCATATGAGAGGGATTTTGCTAAAATAAAGTCATTTACTATTATGGATGCGGGAGGTTGAGAGCAAAGAAGGAGTGAAGTAGAGGGAATGCCAACTTAATCATATTAGACTTCAGCTTTTTAGGTGCAACTCTATCAGTCAAATTTGGTGATGGATGAGAGAGATAAGATGAGGGACAAAATTGAAATATAAGGAACAAGGGATAGAAGGAGGTCCTTTTAGTATGAATATTCTCAGTGACTATAGGGAATTTCCTTTTCTTAGCTTTAAAGGGATGGCTTCTCTGAAAAGTTCTTGCCCATTTTGGAAACCTTTCAAGTAGTGTTTAAAGGTTTTTAAGTGGGATATCATCACTTGAGCCCTGATTGAGCAATGGTGTCCTTAGTCCATAAAGGATCTATGCTTTCTCTTATTAACTAATTTCTTAATCCTCACCATTTTAGTTAAGAAATTGAGAGAGAATAGGTCTGAAGAGCGTTTTGAAGGTCAAAATTAGGTAAAGATATGGGAGATCATGAAATAGAGTAAATAAAAAATATATCTTTTAAATACTAAAATTACAAAAATAGAGCCTGTAATACCTTTTTTTTTTTTAATTTGATTGAATGAGATATTAATAAAGTAAAGGGGCCATTCATCTTTAAAGAACTTAATTTTTAAAAAACTAAAAAGTAAATGAGGCATTCAATGAAATTGAATAAGCCATTCATTTTAAATAAATTGATTTTTGCTTAACAAAGTGTGAGTAAGGCATTCAGTGAAATTGAATAAGGCTGTTCAATATGTTTTTCCATTTAAAACTCAATTTTTCTTTTTGAAAACATGTAAATTCAAGTGCAATGATAATCTAACTTCAAATTCAGAGAAATTAAGCTTTATGAACTTGAATTTCAAGTTTGGACATATTTGGCTTCGATTTTTAATAATTTATTAATTCTTAAAGGTATATACCTCAAAGCCATAAGGAATTTTAATCCATTTTGAAAACCAATTTTAAAAAATTGGTTTCATGAATACAAACACATAGAAATGACAATTAACACACTATAATAAATGTATAATGCATATAAAGAGTCAAGGTGAGATGTTATCATAATTTCACAAGGCTAATCCATCAATAATTCTAATTTTCCTTTTAATGAATTGCATCCTTTCATCACATAAGGATTTAGTAAAAAATATTTAATAATTAATGGTTAACATCAATAAATTCCATAACATCTTCATTATTCATATGGTCTCTAATGAAATGATGCCATATGTCAATATGCTTGCTCCTAGAATGTTTTATAGGATTCTTTGTCAAATTGCTAACACTAGTGTCAACACATATGATTGCTACATGGTCCAAATGCAAATTGTAATCTTAGAGTTATTGATGCATCTAAAGGATTTGAGCACAATAAAGATTGGCAACAACATATTTTACTTTAGTCATATAAAAGGTAATGAATTTTAATTTCTTACTACTCCAAAAGACTAAGGAATGACCAAGCATATGACAAGTACCAAAGGTATTTTTCTTATCAAGAATTTTATTGGCAAAATTGACATCAGAATATGACATTAGGTTAAATACATAATACTAAATGCTATATATTGTGAAAATATTTCAAAATATGCTTGACCACATACAAATGAGACTCTTTAGGATTAGTTTGAAATCTAAAATGTAGAAGAATGCTAAACATAATATTGGGTCTAGATGTGATTAGATATAAAAGACTTTCAATCATACCTTTATAGATATTTTGATATAAGCTTTTTTTTTTGTCCAAATTAAGTTTGATATTTTTGTTTAGTGGAACCTTATAAGTTCTACTTGATTTCATATAAAATGTCTTGAAAAATTCTTTGATATACTTAGCTTAATTGATGAAGGTTATGTCTTTGCATTATATGATTTGGAGTCTAAGTAATGCTAATTTCAAATTCATTTTTTATACTACTTTGGAAAACTTTTCACATAAAAAAACCATTAGTAGCACCAAAAAAAATATCATTTATATACATTTGCACAATCAATATATTTTTAGGATGCCTTTTTTGCATGTCAGTCAAATTTTAATAAAACCATTTTCAAAAGAAATGTACTAAGTTTCTCATATGATGCTTATGGTGTTATTGAAAATTTAATTAGTGTTGATCATATGTAAAGTAATTCAACAAAAAATTTAAAATTTTAATAATTTCCAAACCTAGGATCTCGATTATTCCATAATATGATTAAGCCTACCTAAGTGTTTAAAAAGATTACCTTTATATTCTTGATCCCCATCCATGGACTTTACCAACTTATTTAGGTTGTAACAAATTACAGTCATCCATAAACTCTTTATGCACGACTCAATACTAATCCTTAGTTTGGCTTATATGGCTAAATTATAGTTTGGTCCTTAATAAGTATTTATAATTAAGAACCTAATACTAGAAAACATCTTTCATTTGACTCCGTACTCAATCCATTTTAATCTCTTGTCTTTGTCATTATATATGTGATCCTTTAAGATTCCTAACTTGTTGATATTACATATAAGTCATATTTTAAATACTTTATTTAGAACTGGATAAGTTAAACACTTTAATTTACCATTAAGACTATGTATGTTTTATGGAAAATAACTTATTTGAGGAAAAATTTTTTGAGTAACATATTTTCTAGTATTTGGAACACTATAAAAAAATGAATTTTCTTTTGATTTATAGATTATAACAAAATTTAGACCATAAATATTTTATGTTTATACTATTTATTATTTAATATAAGAAAAATATATTATAAACAAATTTTTTTACAAGTCCCACCTATCATCGTGCAACCAAGCTAATCAACAATGATTGATGGTGATGTCGATAGTCAAGGATGATCATTAACAATAAATATATGTATTTATATACTTTTATTTTTCATTTGGATGAGTTTGTCAAAATCTGAAAAATAATTTCTCATTTTCAAAATGGAAAATCAATTTTCCTTAAAAATGATTTATTTTTCCTTTTAACTAGAAAAATATTTTTTATTGACCAAATTTCCTAGATGCACCAAACAAAGGAAATTACAAAAAATATTTTCTTAAAAAATATTTTTTGCAAAAAAAAAAAAAGCCTAATTCTCTAATTGATCAATTTCATATTTAAAGATCATGATTGACATTTAACTTACATGTCACGACCATTTAATAGTTAGAAATGATCAATGTAGTTTGATCATATACCTTTAATAAGTTGGTTAATAATATAATTTGTTCTTTTATTGAATTATGACCCAAACAAATATGAAGAAGAATAGATATGGGTTTAGTATATATGAGTTTGACCATATTTAGCTCTTTCACTAGCTACTAACTTTAATGATCAACTTTGGAGATAATCTTATGATACTTATTATACTTTACCAAAGACTTTATAGTTAATACTAAAAAGAAAAAGTAGGACATTCCTTAAATGCTTAGGTTAATGAATTCTTAATACTAGAAAGAAGTAGGAATGCCTAGGTTAATGAATTCTCTTTTAATCACTCACTACTTTCATAAAGTTCATGTTATACTTAAAATTTATTGTAGAGTAACCTTAATTGATAACAAACATTATAAATTAACGTATAACAATTTATTGACAAGATCATTTAATGATCGCAAGCCAAAACATTATTTACACATCATTTATAAGCATAAAGCATAAACATATAATTATTTTTTTGTTGACAAGTAATTCAATAAACTTGTTTTCTAACAAATACTTATGTGTTAGTTTCAAGTATCTCTCATACACTGATGAGATTAGTAACTTCCTTGACCTTTAAGGAAATAAAATAACTTTTACTTTTTTCAATAGCTTTAACAATGTGTAATCTGTATAGAACATCGAATTAGGATATTACTTTAATCTCTTAGCAATCTCATAGTTATAACTCTTTATAATTACTTTTACAAAGTGTATTTATTCAATGGACTTCCTTTATAGTGTTAATCAAATAACTTACATGATAAATTATGTCTTAAAGAAGAAATAACCTTTTATATTATTACAATTAATGTATATTACATGAATATGGTCAAGTACATGAGTTGTAATATATTAGCTTAAGGGCATATACTAATAAGTGTTTATTTCAACCCATAAATAACTTTAATAGTTTTGTAAACATGGTTTGGAAAATTATGAATTTTCAATCTAAGAGGTTTCTCTATAAAGAATTCTTCCTCAATGAAACTTTTTAAGAAAATAGTTTTTCCATCGATTTGAAATAATTTGAAATCCATGTATGATACAAAAGCAAGTAAAATCTTAATGGCTTTTTATCTAGCAATTGTAATAAAAGTCTCATAATAATCAACACATTCCTCTTAGTTATAACATTTGACTACCAACCTAGCCTTATTTCCAGTTATTACACTAGTCTTATTTAATTTATTCCTAAACACCCATTCAATGCTAACAATGGATTATTTTATAGGTCTAAAAACTAACATTCAAAACTCATTCATTTTAAATTGGTTAGATTCTTTTTGCATATCAAACACCCATCTCTCATCATTAATGGCTTCTTCTATGGTTTTAGGCTCTATTATAGAAATGAAGGAATGATTATTATACATGCATTTCTAAGAGATGATTAAGTTGTTACCATTTTAATGTATCACCTATGATAAGATCCTTTAGATGATCCTTTTTATAAATGTAATCTCTTTCAAGATTTTGGAAATTTTGCTTCACATTTGATAAAGGTTGAGGAAGTGACTCTTCCTTTTTAGATTGATCATCATCAATCATGTCACCTTTCTCCATAACTTCATTTTGTTCTCTAATATTGAACTCATAAAGGAGACCTATAATATCATCAATATCTTCTTTTTTACTTGAGAAAGTTAGGTTAGACCCATAAAAAATAACATACATATCTAATAAAGTTCTCTTATTAAATCTTCTATAATCCTGGCAAACATTATAATGGCCTATGAGAATTTCTTTTATCAATTGTGGAGTTAAATTTTTCAAGGTTATTATTAGTGTTCAATATGAAACACTTGCAACCAAAATACTCTAAAATATGTAATGTTTGTTTTTCTTTGGTTTCATAACTCATAAGGGAATTTTTTTAAAAAATAGATTTCATTAAAACTTTATTTAAAATATAGTATGAAATATGTATGGATTTTGCTTAAAATATTTTAGTAAATTATACCCATTTAATATAGTTCTTGCCATTTCTTGTTAATTCCTATTTTTTCTTTCAATCATGCCATTTCATTAATAAGTTCTAGGCATAAAGCAATTATGAGAAATTCCATATACATTTCAAAAATATTAAAATCTTTTATTTTTCAAATTCTTCACTATAATCACTTCTAATATTTACAATTTTCAAATCCTTTTCATTTTGAACCCTTTTTGTAAAAAACTTGAAGACATTAAAACAAGAATTGTTATGAGAGAAGAGTATAACCCAAAATCATTAACTATTATAAATGGACAATACACATAAGTAGGTATTTTCATTAGGCTAAATGGATTTATGTGCATGCAAAATAATTAAAGAGGTCTAGTATAAGTTACCTTGTTCTTTGATTGAAAGAAAGACTTATTTTTTTTAACTTCTTTGAGATGTTTCTCAAATCTTGTTCTTGGTGAACTTAATCTTTGGAAATCCTTTCATGGCCTCTTTCTTCCTTAAGGAATCAATCAATTCCATACTTGTATGTCTAAGTCTTTTATGCCAAGTTTAACCTTCATCTATTATGGTAACCAAATACTTGACACTTTTATTAGACATAGAGTTTAGATCAATCACATAAATATTTTGAACTTTTCTACTAATAAAAATAAATTTTTTGTTACTCATTCTTAAAATGTAACATGCTTGAGATTCAAATATGACTCTAAGTCCTTTGTCATATAATTAACTTACACTTAGAAGGTTATTCTTAAGACCATCTACAAGTAATACTTCAACAAGTATGGTTGAGCCATCCTGACCCACTTTATCGATGCTCATAATTTTTACTTTGCCATTATCTTTAAATGAAATGTTTCCAAGTCCTCCATCCTATCAAGCTTAAAGACAAACTTCTCATTTCTAGTCATGTACTTTCAGTAATCACTATCAAGATGCTATTCGTCTTTTTTTCAACCTTAGATTACAAGTACATCTACAAATCAAAATAAATCTATCTTAGGTACCCAAATGTACTTGGGTCCTTAGGCGTTAATCCTTGTAATGATAAACAATGTGACTACTACACACACCATAATTAAAAAAAATCACCATTGAAATATCCATTTTAAGGTCTAAACCTAAATGATGCATGATGAGGCATATATTATTTCCTAGGTGCACACTTTTTAAGCACATAAGTCCTTGTTCTATATGCATTGCCATATTTTCTACTAGAACCATGAAATTTATGCATATAAGAATGGTCTTGCGTATATGCATACTTTCTAAGCACATAAGTCCTTATTCTATATGTATTGCCATATTTTCTACCATAATCATGAAATTTATGAATGGTTTTACCTAGTCATGTATGTGCAATGCCTAGGTGCATGGTTTTACAAATTTTGCCTTTTTGATCTAAATAATATATATATGTGGACATGATTAATCTTATAGTATGATAAAGCTTTGGTGTATGCTTGCATTTATGAATTAGTCTTAGGCTTTAAAACTTGTGAAGTATTATTAGCCTTACGTGAGTGAACTTATGACTTACAACTAACATTTGCCTTTTATGAAGCATCATTGGCTTTGGCACCTTGACAACAAAGTGTCATTGAATATTTGGCCTTCATAAAAGTGATCTTAAATGGCAATTATGTAGAAGTAGTAGAAGTGGAGAAAGATATATGAGTATAACCAAGACCATATTTAATTGAAGGAATTCTTTGAGCCTAAAAAATCAAATCTATTTTTTCTTTTTTCTAACTTAGACACATTTTCTTACAAATTTAATTTTTTATGATTCCACACAATTTTTCATATGAAAGAGAGTTAAAAAAAATGTTTACTTCTTTTTTGTTGTCAATTTCACTTCCATAATCATCTTTTTGCTTTTGCTGAACAACTATGAAGCAATCATGTACTTCATTATCACCATATGATGTCTCATAGTCCAAGTAGCAAAAGGTATCCTCATATGACTTAATGGCTTGGAAAGTACATTTGTACTTGAATTCGAGTTGATTCAAGTTAAAGAAAAAACTAATTCAATCTAATTAATAAATTATGCAAGTATTACTCTCAAACTCCTTTTTTTTTTTTTTTAAGTACCTAAATCCGAGCTTACTCAAGTCAAAGAAAAAAAATCTATGCTGATTAATAAATTACGTAGGTATTACTTTCCTTGTTTGAGTCAAGTTAGGTCATGTTGGGCAAGACAGATTGGGTCAAGCAGTATTTGGTTATTTTTTTTTAGAAAACTTATTTTTTTGAAAATTATATATTGAGTTTTTTAAATTTTAATTATATATTAAAACTCATATTTATATTTTTCATGTTTTCCTCAAGATATCAATTATATTTAAATTAAGATAAAATTTAAAATTATATTTTTTTTTATAAAAATGAATAAAAAATCATATGATATATATAACTGGGATATATTGTTGGTCCTAAATGGTGATGAGACAACCCAGGAGGGGGTGAATTGGATTATAAAAAACATAAAAAAAAAACAACCAAATATTGTTGAAACAATAAACAAACAAATCAAACACAAATTTTTATAGTGGTTTGACAATATGCCTACTCTACTCTCAAAGTTTTCACTTAGGCCTTTTTATTCCTTTTCAAGCTCAGGAACAACGTTTCCATTTTCAAGATTCAAGGGCAACTTTTCCTTTTTCAAGCTCAAGAACAACCTTCCCTTTTACAGGTTTTGGAAGAACCTTTCCTTTAGTATTTTTCTAGGCGCAATACCAACTTTTATAACCACTAGTAAAGATAGATCCACACAACATCTATACCTCTCAAATAGGGAACAAATACATAATTAGTGCATAAGAAAACTTAGTCTCAAAAAAAGTAATAAAAATAATCTGACTCTACCCAAAATACAAGTAATACCCAAAAAGCTTTGCACAAAGACTTATTAGAAAATTTTACTATTTGTTCCCAAAGTTTTGTCTTCCTTCTAGTCTTTAAAAAATGCTCCTTATATAACCAAATTCCAAAACTAGCCATTAGAACAGTTGATGTTATGTCTGATAACTTTTCTACAAAACTAGCTATTAGAGATACAACACCTGTTGTTCTTCATCAACCCTTATTGAACTTGTAATGGGTACTTGTAACACTCGTTACTCATCATTCAATGCTTGTTGGCATTAACTATAACACTTGTTGGAGCAAGTATAATCCCCATTGTTTATTTCTAAAAAGCTTGAACTTCGTGTTCTATATTGCAAATTTTGCACAATTGCTTTCCACTTCCATCAAACAATTTGCAATGCTAGTTGAAAACTCCTTCAATGCCTATTGAAAAGGGCCAATACCCATTTCAAGTTTCAAAAACTTTACCTTAAGCTTGGACACTTTTCAAACACCTGTTGTGAATATGCAACGTCTGTTGCTAACCCAGATCAATGCTCATTGTGAAACTTCAACGCATGTGGCGAGGTCCAACACAACTTAACCTAGAGCACTACTCCAATGCTCGTTGCGAGATCCATCAGATTTTGGAAAAAGAGCATCATCCAATCAACGTATATTGCTCGTGCTTTAACGTCTTTTGAATGGTCCAATGCTCCTTGAACTTGTTCTGGCCTTTTAACATTGGTCGAGTCTTGGGGTCACATGTTCTCCAAACATTCTCCTCCTAGCATTCATAACAATCTCCCCTTTTAACGTTCATCGGGTATGTTCAAATCATCTAAAAACACTAAAGTATAAAGATTAGAACTTCTTTTGGTTTTATTATAGTTTTGTTATCCTTCAAAACAATAGTTTTGTTATCATTCAAAACACATCATTCAAAGTAGAGGAGTGGATTTAAAGCCTTGAGGTCAAATGTTCTCCAAACATTCTCCCCTTAACATTCACAACAATCTCGCCCTTTTTGAATGATGACAAAACCAAGATACTTTGATACCAAAAATACAAAACTTAAACATAAAAAGGACACCAAATGTTAAAACACAAAATTATAACAAAGATACCAAACAAAATACATGTTAATTAAAATATCCACATAAGGCTTGATAGCAATTCAACACGGGTCTAATGCCAATTATTAAAATATTCACACAAAACTTAATACCAAATATTCTTCATAAGATACCAAATATTATAACATATAAGATACCAAGTGTTGGATGCTTAAAACATATATGATACCAAGTGTTAGGCTATGCACATAAGTGATACCAAACAAAACAATCAAGTCATCCAATCAAAACATCAAAAATTTCTCCCTTTTTTTTGTCATCATGATAAAAAGATATATAAAAATTCTTTCCTTAAAAAATGTTCTCCCCCTTTTAAACATATAAATATTCTCTTCCTAAAATCTGGACTAACTTCCTCAAAGACAAAGCAAACATGATGGTTTTGAAAATGCATAACAAATAACAAAGGAAAACTCCCCTTATCTTTATGCTTTCTTCTAACAAAACACCCAATACATTCAAACACAAATTCAGTTGACATAACTTGAGGTTACATGTTCTCTTCTCAAATTGAGGAAAATAAGAAAGGAAGGATAGTTGCTGGAGATTCCTAAAGTAAAAACTCCAAACTGATACCAATGTTGGTTCATAAAACAAACTCCCTCTTAACAAACACATATTAAATAAACCAAAAATGATGGATAAAGATACATTATAGTTAATGATATCATTTGATACTAATTGATCCGATACCAATTGATGCTGATTGTTGTGTTTTCTAAAAATACAAATATTTTTCAAAGAAACTTCAACTCCTTTTCAAATTATGCAGCTCCACTTGCTATTTGATTCTCCATTTTGAGCAAAGGGTGAGGGGCCTCCAAACCTCCAAAATTAAACTTTCTTTAGTACCCATTTTCTTTTGGGTCTTTGGGGGTTAGCAACATAAATATGCTCATCTCTCAATCTAGCATAACAAAAGTATGCTTTATGGCCATAATTTCCATAATAAAAGTATTGTAAAAAATCCTTTCTTCAGCTTTTGTGTAAAGCATGAGTGACATCCTAAATGATTGGTGCCTAATATGTGAAGGAACCCTTGCATTCTTGACATGCCAAGTTCCATAAATAAAGGCATGATCTGCCTTTGGAATGTGAGAGTGAGGGTAAGAGCAGCTATGATTATGCACATGTGACTTTTGTATATGCTCCCTAGAATGAGTGTGACAATGTGTAATTTTTCTTTTAGGTGCAGAGTGTAGCACATTTTTCCCCTTTGCCTTGTAAGATGCATACATATACGCATGATTAGCCTTTTGCCTAGACGTTTGAGTATATGCATGTACTAGTGTAGTGCTCTTAGACTTTTCATTTGCATTAGTCTTTTATAAAGAGTTTTGTGATTCAACACCTTGTAGACTAGGTGTTCTAAAAAGTGAAGCTCTAACAAACGCACATTTAGAAGTGGAGGAAGAGACATGATTATATCCAATGTCATATTTCACATGAGTATTTCTTTGAGAGCCCCAAAGTAAATCCAATTTTCTTTTCCTTTAGTAAAATTTGAAAGAGAGTTTTTCAAATCCAAAACCACATTTTTTAAACTATCATTTTGTTTGGAAAAAGTTTCATAAAATTTATGTTCAGAATTTAACTCTTCATTTTCTCTTTCCAAAGCATCAATTTTCAATTTTAAAATTTTTTTTCATTTGAGTCTAAAAAAAGTGCTTTTGAAAACATATCCTCTTTTTCTTTTCTCAAACAATCAAGATCATTCAAAGCTCATATCTAATTTTAGAAATGAAAGAAATTTCATTTTTCAACAATTCATTTTCATGTCTCAAAATCTTTTTTCTAGAGAAAGATTTATCCAAGTCATTATTGTTGATTTTAGGGCCTTAATCAAATTTTCTACTGTGAATATGTTTTTGATATCATCATTAAGTTCACATACCTCATTAGGAGAGTCTCTATTCGATTCATCCTTTATGGCGATTAGATATTTAACTTTCGTTTTCTTTTCGGCCGTCCTCATTTTTTATCCTCCTATTGCAGGAGAATTCATCGTCATTAGTGGATGTGGAATTCATTAAGCTTTTTCCCCTCCTTTCCTCTTGATGATGGTTTTGTAGCTCCATTGGGATAATGTATTCTCTAGTTTGAGTAGGTCCATTTTTAGGAAGTTTCCATAAAAAGAAGACTTAATGGTTGCCATGACCATATACTTCTTGTAACTAAGCTCCAACAAAGGTTAGGCTTTGATACTAGATGTTTGTCTCGGGTGTGATGAGGCAACCCAACAGAGGGATGAATTGGGTTGTTAAAAAAAAAAAAACACAATCAAACATTGCGGAAGCAACAAACAAACAAATCAAATATAAAGATTTTTATAGTGGTTCGACAATTTGCCTACTCCATTCCTCAAGTTTCATTTAGGCCTTTTTATTCCTTTTCAGGCTCAGAAACAATCTTTCCCTTTTCAAGGCTCAAGGACAGCCTTCCTTTTTCTATACTCAAGGACAACTTTCCCTTTTACAAGCTCAGGAAGAACTGTCCATTTTACAGGCTCACGAAGAACCTTCCCCTTAGTATTTTTCTAGGCATAATACTAACTTTTACAACCACTAGCAAAGGTACATTCAAGCAATATCTATGCCTCTCAAATAGGCAACAAATACACAATTAGTGGATAAGAAAACTTACTCTCAGAAAGAGTAATAAAAACCATCTCACTTTACCTAAAATACAAGTAACACCCAAAAAAGTTTACCCAAAGACTTATTAGAAACGTTTATAATTTGTTCACAAAGTTTCTCAAAGCTTTCTCTTCCTTTTAGCCTTTAAAAAATGCTCCTTATATAGCCAAACTCTAAAACTAGCCGTTGAAACAGTTGATGTTATATCTGACAGCTTTTCTGCAAAACTAGCTGCTAGAGATGACAATACTTGTTTTTCATCAACCCTCATTAAACTTGTAACAGTTACTTCCAATGTTCGTTATCCATCATTCAACGCTCATTGACATTGACTACAATAACTGTTGGAGCAAGAACAATGTCTATTATTCATTTTCAAAAAGCTTGAACTTCGTACTCTGTTTTTCAAACTTTGCACAGTTGATTTCTATGTCTGTTGAAAACTTCTTCAATACTTATTGAGAAGGGCCAATTCCCATTTCGAGTAACAGAAGTTTTAGCTCAAGCTTGGATACTTATCTAACACCTGTTGCAAATGCTCATTGCGAAACTTCAACGCACGTGATGAGGTCCAATATAGCTCAACCTGGAGCACTTCTCCAATGTCCGCTGCAAAAGGACAACATTTGTTGCGAGGTCTAGAAGACTTTGGCAAAAGAGCAACATCTAATCAACGTCCATTACTCATCCTTCAATGTCCATTGAATGGTCCAACGCCTAGTGGGAGATGTTCAACGCCCATTAAACTTGTTCTAGCCCTTTAACATTCGTTGGATTTTTGGGTCACATGTTCTCTACACATTCTCCCCTTAGTATTCACAACAATCTCCCATTTTAATGTTTGTTGGGTCTGTTCAAATCATCCAAAAATACTAAAGTATAAACATTAGAACTTCTCTTGGTTTTGTTATCCTTCAAAATGATAGTTTTGTTATCATTCAAAACATATCATTTAAAGTAGAGGAGTGAATCTAATACTTTGAGGTTGTTTTCCAAACATTTTCCCCTTAGCATTCACAACATATATTGGATTAGAATGGTTTTTTCTATTACTCAAATATGATTCAATTTGATTAAAAGAAAAGTAATCCAACCTAATTAGTAAATAAGAAGGCTCAAATCGTTAATAAAACATTGAAGGAGACAACATTGGTGAACAAAAGGTTTTTTTTTATTTTTGTAAGGAATTAGAATTAACTAGTTATAAATCTGCACATTGTGTGGAATGACTATAATAATAAATTTTAAATAAATTTAATATTTATTTTATTAAATAAATAGTTAATTATTTGAATGATTACTTATTATTTATTAAAAAAATTATTGTCAAGTAAATAAAAATAATAAAATAAATTTTTATAAATTTATAATTATATATGAAGATAGTTTTAACAAAATATCACCTATTGATTCATATTTTTCAATTTTATAGGACATAATTTCAAGAAAAAATTTATTAAATATAAATGACATAATTCATGATAATCAAAAATAAAATTAATAGATAATTATAAATTATATATACATATATGAGATAATTATAATAAAAAATTATATATTGATTTATATCTTCAATCTTGGATAACATAGTTTTAAAAGAAAATCTATTAAATTAATCAAAATAATTACTAACAATCTATTATACTATCACTACTCTTTACATACTCATAATTTTGAACAGTTAATGAAATTAATTTAAATTTTAACTTCATGTTTAAAATTATTACTTTTTAAGTTTTTATAATTTCTTGTTTATAAGTTATTTATAATTTCTTGTTTATAAGTTATTTATAAATTTTTACTTTTTAAATTTTTTAATTTTCTATTAAGAAATTTTTGTTATGTGATTTTAGGTTTTTGTTTAAAATTTTTACAATTTAAATTTTTTAATTTCTTATGTAGAAAGTCTTTTTTTATGACAACTAAATTTTCTAATTTTTTATTTATAATTTTATATGATAATTTTATAATATAATATAAAATAATGACATATTATTATATTGCATATAATCATCAGATAAATAATAAATAATTATTTAAAATTAACTTAAAATTATAATTAATAATATATATTGATTGATTGCATCCAAATTGAAACCAATGTTCTAACCAGGCCATAAAAGCTAATTGGCCTTGATTGGATATTGCCTACAAGTTTGAGGGGCAATTTATAACAAAATAAAAATAAAAAGTTAAAAATCTCAACATCTTCACTTGGTATGCGATGGAGTAGTCAATGAATGACTTGTAAACTACGAAAGCAACGGGGTTTTTCCAAGCCCTTTTTGTTGCGATTCGCTAATACATACCACCGCGTAATCTCTCCTTCAATAAGCACAGCATAATCTAGGCAGCCAATTAAATTCATCACATCCAAACATGCCCTTACACGCAAAAGAATTTTCAAAAATCAACAGCCCCAGTCCGCACTCCATCCACGAGCACACTCGCCTCTCTTCTCTTCCGCATTCCCTACGTGTAAAACACCACCACATCACCCCCACACTCGTCGCTCAAATCTTGCGAGTGTCTTACACGCTCCAATAACCAATCGTCCCCCAGTTCATATCCCCATCACATCACATGTGACAATATCTACAACACATATAACATTGTTTTCTCCTCTCTTTAAATAATACAACTCGCCAGGTAACGCAGTTTCCTGCTAATAAACGCCACAACCTGCATCCTCCTCTGCTCACCACTACCATCTCCGCTGCTTCGTTAGCATACCTGTACAAAACCCACAACCCAATAAACAAACCCAGAACTGTAAATTACTGAAAAAACCCAACAAAAAGAAAAGCAAAAGGAAAGTACTAGTACTAGTCTTTAATTAAGGGGGAACGGAGCAACCAACTGTTTATAGCGTGAAGAAAGATTGTTGCTTTATATTAAGGGTGTAAACAATAAATTATAATAATGGGTGTTTCTGGGGGTGTTGGAGGGGGAGGTGGAGGTGGTGGAGGGGGTGGTACCAATGGTACATCAGGGGGAAGCGGGGGTTCATGCTGTGACGTAAATATGAAGTGCTGGTGGAGGTGGAGGTGGGAAACCCAACAGCACTTGCTCCACCAAAGAGTTGTGTCCTCGGGTTTGGTGTTCTTCGTGTGCTGTTTGGTGTTGTACGGATTGATTGGGATGTTGTATGGATTTGTGTTTAATAAGCCTATTTATTATGGAAGTGGTATTGGTGCTGTGGGCTTCAACTCTGTTGGATGTCAAGAAGACAATGAGGGTTCTTGGTCGATTGGGCTCTTTTATGGTGATTCACCCTTTTCTTTGACGCCAATTGAAAATGTAAATTTTTTATTCCTCCTGGGTTTTTTTTTTTGTATTTGATCTGATTTTTTTTCTTGGTTTTGTGGAAATTCCTTTTTTTTTTTTGTTTAACAGTTGTCTATGCTTTGATCCTATGTTTTTTGAACACATAATGTGTTAGCACATCGTGAGTGATGCTCAAATGTTTGGTTATTGGGTTTTTTTTATTTATTTTTGGGCTTAATATTTGCTTTCTGCGATGTGGGTATCAGTGAACAAGTCCTGTGCTTTTCAATGTGATCGCTGTTTTTAGGCTTTTTTTGGGTTTTCCTTTTCTGTTTATAATTTATTTTATATTTTTTTTTTTAATATATATATATATATATATATATATATATATATATATATATATATATATATATATATATATATACTTTTATACATCTCTTTTTGTTATTTTAATTACAGTGATAT
>CATIWR010667467.1:0-11713 GCA_949677035.1 Omphalea diandra | reverse complement strand
TATATATATATATATATACTTTTTTTACTTGACACATCAACCACTTAAAACTTTCATTGCTTAATATGTGACATTACAAATGTATGCAATTATTTTATTATTTATGTATGACATTTATGTTTCTAAACTAAAAACTAAATTATTATTCATTGGACTTCTTAAAAACAACTTTCACATATAAAATTAAAATCTTAATTATTTAGATAATTAAAAAATGTCTTATATATTTCTTTTCTACATAGATTTAATATTTATATATATATATAAATTAATTTTATAAAAATAGATATTATTTGATTTGAATACAATATAAAACTATATGTCTCGTAAATTCTTCAATAAAAAATTATTGTATAAGTAATTATTAGTTTATTTGAAAATATGTAGTTTATAAGAAGATTAAATCTATGAAATTATTAAAATTATTATAATAATTTTAATAAAATAGTTTATTATAATAATTTTTATTTATTAAGATCAGTTAATTAACATAATATATGTAAAATAGCCAAAAAAATAGAGAAAAGTTATTTGTTTTGATACATCAACCATTTGAACTTTCACATCTTAATATGTGATATGCCATGAAAATATTTTAAATATTCATTATTTATTAATAATTTTTAAGTTTCTAAAATAAAAACTTCTTTATTATTCATTAGACTTCTTAAAAATAAACTTTTACATCTAAAAAATTTAAAATTATGATTATTTAAATAAGTAGTAAATATTTTATATCTTTTTTACATAGATTTAATATATACAAGTGTTAGTTTTATATCTTTTTTACATAGATTTAATATATATATATAAGTGTTAGTTTTATAAATATAGACATCAATTGATTTTAAAACAAAGTACAATGCTATATGTCTCTTAAATTCTTGAATGAAAATTATTTGTGAGTAATTATTAATATGTTTAATAAATATAATAGTAGAAAAGATTTCAACTGGATTGATTAAAAAAATAATAACTTAAATTTCATTAATTGAGAAAAAATGACTAAATATCAATTGAACTATGATATAAAGAAGAAAAAGTTATATATATATATATATATATATATATATATATATATCAAATTTTAGTATTAAAAATTATTTATAATGAGCATTTGTCCTTTTTTAAGTTGAACACAAAAATTATTTACAATAAAAGTTTACTATTTATCAAACTAATATTTTAATAGATAAGTGACTAACAAGTATATATTTTTATTTATATTATATTATATTGTATTATATTAATTACAAAATGATAAAATAAGTAACAAAAATGGAAAAATATATAAAAAATAAAGAAAAAGCACATAATGAAAGACAAATATTTTTAAAGAAATTAGAGATTAATTATTTATTTAAATTAAATGATAAGATTTTAAAAATAATTTAAATTGAATTAATTAAAAAATTATTTTTTTGATATTTTATATATACAATAAAAAAATAAAAATATTTGAGTTATTTAATAAAATTTTTTTGCACTATAATTTGGATAACGTGTGAGTTAGCGATGATTTTGAATTAAAATAATTCCTTACATAGCAAAGGTATAATTTTACAGACTAGAAATCTATAATATATCTTCGCTAATAAAATAAATACTTATTTCAGAGATCAAAAGGACTTTATTCATCTTGCGATATTAGTTTTTGATCACAACTATTAAGGAGGTGTTGGGTAAACAATAGAAAAGATGCAGTGTAAAACAATAGGAAGCTTAAAAAAAGAAAATCCCAAAAGCATAACATGAAAACTCACAACTAGCTCTTGTTGTTCAAGACCTCGAACAAAGGTCATAAAATGTATACTATGAATATCAAGAAATCTTATGACTTTTAAATACACAAGCATTTGAGAATATGTACTTTACGTTTAAATGATGCATGTTTCTTTTGAACTCCTTAGACTTACACACACAGACCCACACACACACACACACACACACACATATATATATGTGTGTGTGTGTGTGTGTGCACCTCAAATTTCGTGGTTTTGCATTCAAATGAGTGAAATCTTGCTTACGACTCCTACCTTTTATTGATCATCGAGGGATCAAGAAGGTGAGGGGTCATACATTGGTAATAACCCTTAGTCATGGCACAGGATTTGGATCAACTAGGGATCCTTGAGGCCTTACGCAAGATAAAAGCCTCTTTTCTAAAGTTGTGGTCAATAGGGGACCAAGGCGGGAAGATACATTAGTACCATCCCTAAGTGAAATGTGGAGTTACCACCTAACTTTGGTTGGGACAAGAATCCAACAAACAACAAATTGTAGGCCTATCTATGTTAATTAAAAGGCCCAATCCATCTTCACCCCATCAAAGATCGGGTTCAGGAGTTGGGTATGACTTGGGGAAGAGGTTAGGCACCCCTAAGTTGCTCTGATATAGGGATTTAGCCTTTGGACAATTAATGTTTCATTTTTATACTTTACATTTTATTAAGTAATTTCCCATTTATCCACCTAGGCACATCCATCTAAAAAAGCCATCAACCATGACAATAAATTATGCAATGCATGAATGATATGGAGGATGTAAGAAAGCAATAAATAATATATACAAGGTAAGGATAGGGGATACATATAAAAATGGTGGGATTATCATGCAATGAACTTAAATAGATAAGAATCATATATTATTTAGCTTTACTAATATGCAAGAATGAGCACAATTTAGTCCATAAAAGATAGATCAAATGGAAAGAAAAGAGCTCCTAAATCTATTCAAGATGAAAAGAATTAAAATGGAACAATACTACCTTAACCTTGGTCTTAACCTACTGGTCCATAATGACCAATATCATTGGCAATGTTAGGGATCAATTAAAAGACCTGATCTATTATCCATATTCATCAATAAACACACAAAGCACAATATGAAACATTCCACATGTAATAACATGCAATGACATCAATAAAAAAGGCATAAAATGAACATGTAAATAAAGACTAAGGAACACTTAGGGTAGAATGTAAGTGTCAAAATAAGGGGTCACCGGATGATAGAATCCTCTCCCAACCTACCCTAGTCATCTATGAATATTTCCAAGAATAATGGAAGTTACACTTCTAGCCATGAAAAAGCTAGTATGCAACTTGAATGAGAGAATGACCAAAACTTTATAAGAATGTTAAAAACTCTTTAGAACATAATGATAAACACTAATATTGGGTCTTTAGATAGTGGATCCTCTCCCAAATGTATATATGGTTAGTGGTGCCACAAGAAAAGCAAAAAAGAAGGGAGTAGCCATAGAATGAGGCTAACCCATCCTCCAACATGTTAGTGGTGAGAAAAATGATAAATCCCAAAAATAAATAACATAATTCCTACAGAAAAATGATAAATCAAGGTATCCTTGGTTCTATTAAACCTCTCTCTATCATCTTCTTATGACTAAACGCATAAAGGAAACAAAGCATAAAAAATAAAACATATGTGAACCAAAACATATATTTTGATGATCATAGCCTCCAAGAATATGAAATAAGGGTCGTAGGTCTTTTTAACCTACCCCATTCTTACTATGGAAGACTCGTGATATCATAAAAGAGCAAGAAAATCCCATAAAACACGTATGGAACAAAGCTATATGAATAATGTTGTGAGTAGTAATAGTGGGTTGTACATACTATAAAGAGATCTTTACAGCCCATTACTCAGTTGTACAAGCCACTAGGGACTACTGAAATAAAAATAAAAAAATAAAAAAAAAAAAAGAAGAAGGGAAATGAAAAGAAAAGGGATATGGGAACAATCCCTTGATGCCCTAAATATTATCTTGTGCCCTTAAAGGCATTTCAGTGTTAGAATTCCCTCTAAATACAAAGGGAAAAAATGCTAAAAGTAAGAACAAAGTTTGGTTTTGTTAAACCTATCTTGGAAGGTTGATGAACCAAACTTGTTTTGATGATTACAAACATATGTAAAGGCTAACTCTTATCTAAGTTAGTGTGTAAAATCTTGCAAGTACACCAATCTTTTGATCGAAGCTTTTATTAAAAGAGTTTAGTTAAAAACTCAAAGTATTCAAAGCTAATGGGTGTTGCTACATTTCAACAGGCATTGAAGTGACACCCAAAAGTTAGTAAAGTCTTTTGGATCTCTCAATTGGCAACTCTCTCATGAATCAATAGGCGTTGGAGAACTCAAACACTTGAGCTTCACAAGTTGATGATCACAATGGGGGTTACATTTTTGCAATGCGCATGGGTCATCGAGACCTTAACAGGTGTTGGACCAAATGACTTGATGTGAACAAAACTCTCAAACCCTCAACATTGGTATTGGCATTTTACCCATGGGCATTAGAAATGATCCCATGCAAAGCTAAAGGTTTTGGACTCTCTAACGAGGCACCCTCATATTTGCAATAGGTATTGAGACCCTCTTCAATGGGCATTGAAAGCGAGCCAATAGTCATTGAGACACTATAAAAAAAACTTGAAAAAATAGAGCAACAAGCTTCATATTCTTCTGAAAACTTCAATAAGCAGTGTCTATATCTTAAAAGGAGTTGAAGTTCAATTGCAACATGTGTTGAGAAGCTCTAATAGTCGTTGAAAGAGTTGGTGACTAAAAAATTGAGAAAGTTAAAAGCGGAACATTTAACCAAATCTCTCTCTAACAATTAATTCCAATAGGCATTCTAATATAATCAACGGGTGTTGAAGTTGTATTCTCACCCAATAACAAGTACAGAGATTGTCCTACAGGCGTTGAGTGACTACTTTATGACATGGAGTGACAACCTTCTTTTTAATGACTAATTTTGTGTCTTTGCCTATAAAAGGACTCTCTCATAATAAAATTAAGTAGTGAAAAAAGAGAAAAATATTCATAAGCAAGTATATTTTATTGCGTAAGTAATCTTTAATAAAGGGGTGAAAAAAAAGTGATCTAGCTTTAAGGGAAGGTTATTGTCAAAAGCTGCAAAGGTCAACTTCAAAATAGAGTTGATGAACAAGCTTTAAGACATATCTCAAAACTCTCCACCAAGTCAAGCAATTCTTGTGAGTGTATTCTTTATTGGTTATTGCTTGAGTTAGAGTATCCTTTCTCATCTTTAAGTTGTAATTTCTTTAGAGAAAGTTTTTTTTTATGGTTTAGATCTCAAAAGATCTAAAACCATTATTGTCAAGGGTCTAAGGTAGTACCTATAAACTACTTTGGGAAATGATTTTAGTAACACCCTAAAGTCTACTTGTAATGGCTTGGTAGTGCCTAGATACTGCTATTGTAAAGGTGATTGATATCACCTGGAAGTTATCTAGATAGTGAAAGGCTTTAATGGGAAGCCTAGAGGAGAGGACAAAGGTAGGATTATGTCAAACTTGTAGAAATTAATTGTCTCGATTTCTCATTATTTTTGCATACAACTTTAATCGTTTTTACTTGCCATTACCCTATTCAACCCCTTTGCAGGGCACTAAAGGACAATAATTGGTATTAGAGCCTATCTCTCTCTATCAAGGCTTAAGTGCTCAGAGTAAAGATCATGGCATGGCATGTCATGAGAAATCATAATCAATCCATAAGCCACCATTCTTCAAAGAAAATGACTATGGGTATTAGAAAAATGATATAGAAATCTTTCTAGACAGTGAAACCATAGATCTATGAGACATTATCGAAGAAGGAAGAGAAGGTTTAACTAAATTAGTTAGATATGTTCATGCTTCCAAACCCAAGAGTGACTGGACAATGAAAGAAAAGAAGGCAAATCTAAAAAATAGACGAGCCATGCATGCTCTCTTTTATGCTATCCATAAATCTTAGTACATAAAGCTACAAATGTGCACATTAGTAAAAGAAATCTAGGAAACTTTACAGACTCAACATGAAGGCACCAATAAAGTTAAAAAGAAAAAGATACAAATGCATACTTCTATGTAATAAACATTTATATACTAACCTGGTGAATTTGTCACTAAGTGTACAATAGGTTTATTAACATAGTGGGCACTCTTAAAACTTTTGGGAAGTCCTACTCCAACAAAAATTTGGTTGTAAAGATCTTAAGAATTCTTCACATGGACAAGTGGGAAGCTAAGATGACAACCATTGAGAAGCTAATAAGTTGGAAGTCCTATCTCTAGATGAACTCATGGGAAAGCTTCTGGCTCATGAAATTACTCTTGAGAAGACATCTAAAAGCTTTGGGGTGAGAAACAAAGATTTGGCCTTAAAAGCGAATGGGGTATGCTCTATCCCCTTCTTCATCTTGTTTGTTAATATCTTCTTCTAGTGATGATGAAAACAACAGTGAAGATGAGTAACTTACCCTTATAACAAACAAAGTAAAAATATTTCTCTCAAGGAGCAAAAAAATAATGAGATATAAGAAAAAACGTAGTAAGAGTCAACTTTTTGCTATGAATGAAATGAGAAAGGACACATTAAGTTAGATTGTTCTAAGGTAAAGAAAAATAAAGCTCTTGCCAAGAAATATACCTCCAAGAAAGATAAGGAAGTTATTAGACTAGATTATTCAAACCTAAGTCAAGACTCTCTTTCAATCTTGACAATATAGATTGAAAGTTTCTAATATCAACTTTAAGTATTGTTTTTGCATATTTTAAATTTAAAATCTCATTGGAAGTTGAATAGGAGTTATTAGAAGCAAAAAACTCAAAGTATGAAAATCTGCCTTTAAAATTAGAAACCGTGAATTTTGAAGTGACCGTGAATTTTGAAAAAGTGTTATTAAGATTCAAAAGTAGCGACTGCGAGTTAGTGAAACAACATCTCCATATTAGATAGATGATTTCACGATGACAATTGTGTCCAAAAAGGAAAATAACAGAAAGGGGAGAAGGTTGAGTGAAACACTAGTGATTAAGTGATTGAGTGAAACACCTAATTGTGAATTGAAGAATGGATGTAAGGTTAGTTAATACCCGAACCACTATAAAACTCTTGTATTCATTCTTCTCCCACTCTTTCTCTAATCTTTCATTTTTATGACCTTCCTCTAAAATCAAAAGTTTAAATCTACCACCAATTCAATTCTCCCTTCTTAGTGCACTAGGGCCAATAATTGGTATCAAAGCTAAGTCTCAAATCAAGCCTTAATTGTGTGGAAAAAGATTAATGGCATAAAAAGGAGTCCACTCTCACTGTAATCCTTTCTTTGATGGCAATAATTATGCTCTTTAGAAGCATAAAATGGAGAACTATCTTTATAACGATCTCATCAACTTATGGGATTATATACTTAAAGAATGGAAGCCTTTAACAAAGATGGTTAAAGGAGTAGAGGTGGTAATTACAAGAAAAAAATGGAGTGAAGCATAAAGGTAGGCAAATGGGAAGACTAAGAGGCAATGATTATTCTCCTAAGCTCCATGTCAGAAGAAGAAATTGGAAGAATCCAAAATTGGCAAACTACACATGCCATATGGAAAGCACTAAAAAACTATCATGAGGGCACAAAACTTATGAAATCAAGTAGATTGGAGATGCATGTGATAGAGTTGGAGCTCTTCATGATGAAAGACCATGAAAACATTGTCGAAATGACAAATAGACTCTTATCTATTATCATAAGCATGAAAATGTTTAAAAGGATTCTTACCAACTATGAGGTAAATACTAAAATCCATAAATCTCTTCCATTGGATAAATTTGGTGCAAGAGTATGCAACATTAAAGAGTCCAATCCGGAGATTGGGAAAGTGACAACCGATGTCCTCATTGGTAAGCTTCTCACTCATGAGATAGCTCTCAAGAAAGATGAAGAGATGAAGAAGCTAAGAGGACAAAGAGACAAAAAGGAGAAGAAAGCTTTGACCTTCAAAGCTTAAGAAGATTATTCAAGCTCAAGTGACTCAAATAAAAGTGGTAAAGAAGAAAAAGAGCTTGCCAAAATATCAAGAAAGACCAAAGAGTTGATGAAAGGAGAAGAGAAAGAAGAATCCAAAGAAACTCATCTTCATATCATCACAAGGGAAAAAAGAAGAGCTTCAAGGCTACATGGGATGATGATTCAAGTGATGAAGAAGAAGATGAAGTAGTAAACCTTTGCTTTATGGCTCAAGAGGACTCCTCCAAAGAGGTAAGTACATTTCTACATTCTTATGATGATTATGATGCATTTGATGATATAGATGATGAGATTTTAGAACTCTCCCTTTGAAATGTGCCAAATATAAGTCACAAATGAAATCTTACAAGAAGAAATGATCAAAATTAGAAGATGAGTTTAAATCCTTGAATAGTCTTGTAAGTGAATTGAGGACTTTAAATGAAGAACTCAAAAAATTTGTTGAATATCTTTCAGAATCTTCTTCATCCCTAACCTCCTTTAGAAAGGAAAATGACTCCTTAAAGGGTGAAGTCATTAAGTCTAGAAACTTTATTTTTAAGTTCCACAAGGGAAAGGAAGATTTGGATACACTTATTATATCACAAAGACCTCCTTTAGTTAGGCATGGTTTAGGCTTCAATGGCGCCTCTTCATTTACTTCTTCACTCACTATATTCATTAGAGCATCAACACCTCAAACTTTAATTATTGAGGTAACGAGGAAGAGAGGTGCTCCTAGCACTAAGGCACCTATGCCTAAGGCCAAAGGATAAAGGGTAAATTATGCTTAGATTTATAACAAGAAGCATATTAAACGACACAAACATAAAAAATTCTCTACTACTCCTAATCACTCATGCACTTGCATACATGCTCACCACCAACGTATGAGAAGGCCCCTTACTCATACTATGGTTGTGCATAGGAGAAAGACTCATAAGTCTAAGCTTCAATGTCATTATTGCATGAGACATAGGCACATTAATACATTTTGCCACATTAGGAAGGCACATCTCAAATTGGAGGACCCTTCCAAGACTAACCCCTAAGGACACAAGTATATTTAGTTACCAAAGCAAAGTGTTTGATATTGTAGGATAAGGACTCATTCACCAAATTCTCATCATATCTAAAGGTGAATGAAGATTGCTAATGAAGAAGGGATAAAATTTCAAATGGTTATTTGGTATCAAGCCATGGATACTGAACTTGTAATGTATCCCTTATCCCTTATGTTTTTTACTTGATATATTTATGCATATGTTTAGAGGGAGTTTTATGCATTTTACTACTTAATATATCTATATTTTGATATGTTTGATTTGATTGATTATGTGATGAGTTGAATTCATTTTGCATTTGAGGTTTTCTATATTTCAAATGTTGAAATCAATCATAAAAAATCATATATTCTGTACTAGGGTCATATATGCAAATTCCTAAATATCTAGCCCTAGTTTGTATGTTCAAGCATCTTTAAATGTTTAAATTATTTTGCATTTATGTTTTTTATATATAAAATTTCCATGCAATTTATGTTTCATCCATTTATCTTCTTATATGACATATTGTGATCAATTGTGCAAAATTACATATGTTTGTTATTCTAATTCGAGTTTATACAATTGACATATTTATGGACATTCCCTCTCATATTCCTTATTCTCTCTCATATTCCCTCCTCTTCCATTCTTTTTGATCTTGACAAAAGGGGAGAGATAATTGACTGAATATACAAAGAAGCAACATACAAAAAGGGGAGATAAAATTGAACTACATTTGTAATAATCTAAGACTAATCTTATTAAAACAACTAAGAGGGAGTATGGATGAAGGGGAAGCAATTTTATACTTATGATTTAAATAAATTCATAATCATTCTCTTAGTAGCATGCATAATTGATTCTTTATCCTTTGCATATTTAATCAAGATTGTCAAAATAAAAAAGGGAGAGATTATTGGACTAGGTTATTCAAACCTAAGTCAAGATTCTTTTTTGATCTTGACAATATAGATTGAAAGGTTCTACTTTCAATTTTAAGTGTTGATTTTGCAGATATTGAGATAAAATCTCATTGGAAGTTAAATAGGAGTGATTAGAAGCAAAAAAAAAAAAAACTCAAAGTATGAAAATCTACCTTCAAAATTAGTGACCATGAATTTCAAAGTGTCCGTAAATTTTGAAAAAAGTGTTGTTGAGATTCAAAGTCGCAACTGTGAATTGATGAAACGACATCTTTATGTTAGACAGGCGATTTCACTGTGACACTTGCATCTAAAAAGGAAAATAGCGACTACAAATTTGAAGTAACAATTATGAATTTTAAGATCCATTAGAAGGATCCAATGACTAGTTTTTGACGAGACCAATGGTTATATGCTACGTGGACTAGCTGTTAGACATAATTAAAAAATAATGACCTCGAATTTTATCTCGACTGTAAATTTTGTCTGTCAAGCATTTAATACAAGATATGTCTAGATTTGGACATAATTTCTTTGTAATATCTCTTTGGTGGGTATTGCCTATAAATACACCACTAAATGGACTTGAATGGAAGAGGATAACCATTGATTATGCCAAAACTCTTGCAAAGTTAATTTACAACTTTAATTCTTTATTTCTTTATACATAGTTTGGTGTGAGCTTTAAACACCTTAGGTTTGGGTTTAAGAGTGAGCCCTTGTATAGAAAACTCTTGTTTAGGTTTGAGAGTTAGCCTAGTTGTAAAACTCTTATATAGGTTTAATTGTTAACCTTAGGAAAACACTTGTAAGGTTTGGTGTAAGCCTAAAATACTAGGTTAAGTGCGAGCCTTGGGAAAACACTTGTAAGGTTTGGTGCGAGCCTAAAACACTAGGTTGAGTGTGAACATGTAAAACACTAGTGATTGAGTGAAACACCTAATTGGTGAATTGGAGGGAGGATGTAGGATTGGTTAATACCCGAACCATTATAAAACTCTTGTGTTCATTCTTCTCCCACTCTTTCTCTAATCTTTCATTTTTATAAGCTTCCTCTAAAATCAAAAGTTCAAATTTACCATCAATTCAATCCCCCTTCTTAGTGCACTAGGGCCAACAGAAGTGTACAAGGCTACTTAGGATAAAACAAGTGACTCCGAACCTGATGAGGAGGATACTAGAAAAGAGCTAGCCAATTTGTGTCTCATGGCAATTGAAGAAAGATTACATGAGTCATCAAGTGAGCACTCCTCTAACAATGATATTGACAGCGATGGTGAGAATGAGGTAAATCCTTGCATGGATCATGCCATAGTTGCATACCAAGCATTCATAATCATTTTGACATATTCATAAGGTTTGGTATCAAATTTAAGGATCTCAACACTTTTAGGAAGCCCTAAAGAGAGAACCAAACCTACCATAAAGGTTGATCACATCAAAAGTGAGTAAAAACCATAATTAGATTCTAATGTGTATGTGTAATAATTTTATGATATGATTACGTTCTATTACATGTATATGTGATTGAATTGTTACATCTTATATATGAATACAAGTTAAGTGAGAATTATATGCTCTGAATGATTATTTGATATACCATTGTGAATGAACACTTGCATATGGAACTAAAAGGATGTTGTGACCAGCTTGTCAACCACTTGCAAATCATGTGGAAAAGGGACCAATATGTCCTATTAGCACATGTTATTGACCAAATGATCCACTTATTATATGTTGGACAGCAAAATCAAATGTCATTTGAATCACATGAAATCCCAGGAGAAGTGTTTGCCTTGCAAGGTCACGATATTAAAAAATCATCATGATATTAAAAAATCAATCTATTGCATTTGCACTTGCATATCAATTGTTATACTTGTAATGTATCCTGATGATATTTGATTGTTGGTTATGCCATAAGAAT
>CATIWR010667444.1:0-51806 GCA_949677035.1 Omphalea diandra | reverse complement strand
CCAGTTTTCGGCTGATCGAATTGAGGGCAACACGATGCTTACGGTGCACCTAACCGCAAGTAGTAGAGTCTCCATGAGCAATTAAAGCACGAGGATTAATTAGGATGAAACAAGTCAATAATAAAAGAAAGCAGCGGTGCCGTTTTAACTGGATTACTTATTAATGGAAGATATCCTTTAATTAATACGCACTTATTTATTTATTAGAAAAAGAAATTTCTCAAATTTTTATTGAATATTTATTTTAATAATCAGAAAGAGCCAAGGAGAATGAACATCCTCGGCTCCTAAAATCTAAATTATGATTTAAGAAGGACACATTTTAATAAAAATATTAATTTTATGATAAAGTTGAATAATTGTGCTTATCATGTTCTCTTTCTCTCTTTTTTTTGTTTAATTTTTTTGAATATTGAATAGAAATTATTATATTAGTAATATTTAAAATTTGATATTTATTTTAAATAATTTCAATTTGTCACTAAATTAAGACCACAGTTATAGTTATCAAGTGCTTAGTATAATTTAGCTTCAATTTTTTTGAAAATTTTTGCGAAATATTTTATTTGAATTTTTTTATTTTTTTGTTCAAATTTACACAATTTTAAAATATTATTATATATATAAAAACTTTATATTTAGACAAAATACATTGTTAAAATTTTTTAAATTATAAAGTAATTTTTTTTTATATCATTTTTATTTTAAGAAAGATTTTTAATTTAAAAATAAAAGCAAACATTTAATATATAATTAATACCAAATAAAGATTTTTTTAAGAAAGAAGAAAAGATATATTAAGATGAACTTAAATTATGTTGAAACGCTTAAATATTTATCCATTTCATTATAAATGCAACATTTTTAGTACATCCATCAATTAATAAACAAAAAATTAATAATGCTATGGATTTATTTTTATTTATTTATTTTATTGAAATTCTATTTGAAATTAAAACAAAAAAAATCTTTTTAATTTTTTTAAAGTTGGCTCGTGTAATACGATAAAAGCACTATCTACCTGAAAAATTAAAAATAAAATAAAATAAAATAATCAAAAAATAAGATTAATAAGAAAAAGTCATAAAGCAACACAATAAAAAACAAACTCTATTTGCTTAACACACTAAACTAATCGCACCCGCCTTTTTTGGTATTTTGAGTGTCTCTTCCGTCCTTTCTATTCCTAGCCCCCATGTGACCGCTCGCCTTTTCTGCTCCAAATCAGGGACCATCTCCGGTCTTTCCTCTCTCTCTCTCTCTCTCTTCCCATTACTTCTCTCCTTTCTTTCCCCCTTCTTATATTCTTACTATTACATGTTTACTGCATCATACTGTCACTCTTTTCTTGAGCTCTCTCTAGATTTGGAGAGAGTCGGACACTGAGATTCTTTTTGTAATGGCGGGTTTTCTTGGTTTCCGGTTATGGTGAAACTGCAGAATCAATATGTTTTTTCTTTATTCAAGAGTTTCCTCTTTTCTTCTTCTTCTTCTTCTTGTTTCGGTGTCGTATCATTGCCCAGTTTCAGCGCTACCTCGAAATGGGCAGCTCAACACTGGAGATCCTCTGAAGCTTATATTAGGTTCGTTCTTCCGGTGATTTTGTTCTCTGGGTTATGTTTTTTTTCGTGTGTTATACCTGACATGGATGAAAAGGAATGTTTTTTTGTTCTCATTTCACTATGAAGTGCATTGCTTTTGCAGAATTTAGCTGAAAAGTATAGGTTTTGTTTATGGTTGTTGTGATGTGGTGCGATTGTGATTTATAGGAAACGGGAATTTGGGGCCGTGGAGGAATGGGATTTCGCAATCTGCCTCCGCAGAAGCACCTGGACCGTCCGATGATAATACGTTGGTGTTGGCGGCTAAAAGGACCAATAGACCGGATATCCTTAGACGGTTTAAGAATTATCGGGGTGGTTGGGATATCACAAATCGGCATTACTGGGCTGTAAGTTCTATCATTTGTTATTCTACCTGTTATGGTTTTTGATTGCTTTAAATGTTTATTATGAAGTTGAAGGAATAAGGCCATTAAGTTTAATGAAAAGGCTCACCAGTTTGAGTACTTAACACCAAATGATATAATACTTGAAAAGATGCGCACTACTTGGCTTGAGTGATTATTAGCATGACATGGACGTTGAGGCCAAATATGTTGCCATTGGATTGAACAAAACTAATTATAAGGGTGTGTTTTTGCTTTCAAATTTCAATCTATAGTGCTCTCTGCTTACCGTATTAGGCAACCCTCAGCTCATGCTTGGCTGCTCATATACTTGCCTATTTGTGTGCTAGATGGGTAGATGGCTTTTGTTTGTTGTTCAAAGTGCTATGCAATTTTCGTTTGTTTAGTTTTTAACTTGTCTGTGTGCAGTCTGTTGGATTTACAGGTGCAGCTGGTTTCATTTTGGCCATCCTTTGGTTTATCTCATTTGGATTAATCCTTGCAATACGTTACTGCTGCCGATGGAGAATTAACATTAAAGGCAAAGGATCGGAGCAATCTCAGAGGATTTGTCTCATAATGCTTATAGTGTTCACATGTGCCGCAGCGTAATAATCTTAAACACTTAACCCCTGTAGTTGTAAAGGGTTTCTCAGTTTTTTAAATAAATATTGTCCTGCTGGTTTAGTGTATATAATTTCTTGGAGAAGCTTTTTTTTTGTTTTTTTGTGTGTGTGTGTGTGTGTATCTCTGTTGCATCCGATTCTTTTTTACATAATCAGCATGGATGAGCATTTTCTTGTTTAGTTGCTTCAAGGATAATGTTTAATTTCCCTATTATTGATAGTTCAGTTAACACTATCCATTACCTCTTGACTAGAGGTTTTTGTTCTTTTACTTCTGTTATGCTGATGAGAGGTGGATATCAATTGAGGACTTAAATGGCACAGACACTGTTGTATGAAACTCTTTGATCATTTTTGAAGTTTTTAGTCAACCAAAGGAACTCACAGATTATTTGTTAGGAGTATGAGTATATCATTGTTTGATATTGTGCATCTGTTTCATGTGTTATTTATGCCATTCATCTCTTCTTTTCCTCATCGTATAGTGAATTTTGTCTTTATATCCCTGAAAAATACAGAAGTATCATTCATGCTGATATGCCGCTTGCATTATCACGTAGCATTGTCTCTATATCACTGAACAATACATTCTATACATCTTGTGTTCTAACTAACTCCTGACTTCTTACTGCTCAGGGTTGGGTGCATTCTGCTGTCTGTTGGTCAGGATGAATTTCATGGTGAAGCTTTGCATACATTGAAATATGTAGTAAACCAGTCGGACTACACTGTGCAAACCTTGAGAAATGTCACGGAGTATCTTTCCCTTGCAAAAACCATCAATGTAGCCCATGTGTTTCTTCCTTCTAATGTCATGGATGATATTGACAAGTTGAATATAGATCTAAATAATGCAGCTGATGCGCTGCAACAGAAGACAAATGAAAATTCTGGAAAAATAGTAAAAGTGTTCAATGCTGTGTATGCATCTTAAATCCTTGGTAGTTGGTATAATACCTCATGTCGCAACTGTATTGATGCTCACGATTTTGAAGACCCAATTTGAATTAATTGTTGCAGGCGATCAGCGTTGATTACTGTGGCTGCAGTGATGCTTATCCTGGCTTTGCTTGGTTTTGGTATGTGTATCTGGGAACACCTAGTGGCTGACTTCTTGGATTTAAGTTTCTCATCTGCTCAATTCTTACTGTTTCGTAACTTATGGACTTGTTTGTTGTTTCAGTTCTGTCTATCCTTGGGCACCGACATGCTATTCTAATGTGAGTGTCTCTGTTACCTTAGATAATCTTTCTAATTAAAGTATAACTATTGGATGCTATAGATTTTTATATCTGACTTCACATACTCATTGTTTCAGATTTGTAGTCAGTGGATGGTTACTAGTGGCAATTACATTCATCCTTTGTGGAGTTTTTATAATTCTTAACAAGTAAGATTGTGTACCTCTTTATTTTCTTGTTTATATAATTTAAATTTTATTGTACCATGCATATTCATTATAAGCCAGCTTGCTTATTTGGTAACTTTTATGTTATGATATGTGCTCTTAATAATATATGTCAGTTATCACTTCCTTTCCTGATCTTTTGATGGTAATACTGTCACCTGTTTTCTTGTGCTCTTAAATTAGTTGATTGACACTCCATGTCCGCTTCAATATTGTCTATGATATTATAATAATGTCTTGGACTTTTAGGCAGCATATTCTCAAAAACCGTATCTTTATTTGAATTGTGAATGTAACAGTAAGTGATGTTTTCTTTTTGTTGTCTCAGTGCCATATCTGATACCTGTGTGGCCATGGAAGAATGGGTAGATCATCCCCATGCGGTTACTGCTCTTAGCAACATCCTTCCATGTGTTGACCAGAGTACAACAAACAAGACACTCATACAGAGTAAAGAAGTGATAAACGATGTTGTAACTGTTGTGAATACATATATATACACCTTTGCAAATGCAAATCCATCCCAGGGTGGCTATGGTTATTATAACCAGTCTGGACCTTTCATGCCTCCACTTTGTTACCCATTTGACTCTCAGCTTCAAGATCGTCAGTGTGGCCCCCAAGAGGTGTCCGTAACAAATGCATCTGCAGTATGTCTAACAATTAATTCTTTGCTTGGATGCCTTTTAATTTTGCCTCTAATAAAACTATGACTGGTAGACTTTTGATCCTTCATGATTAATCAATAAAATCCCATTAAGTTTAGAATAAACTTTTATTTGTTGATTATGTGAAAGACAGGTTATTGATAGATATGCCATAACAAGAACCATCTGGTTTTTTAGGCATTAGTCTTAATATGCTATGTTCTTGATCCTCACCCATGTGTAAGTTGCATCTTTCTCCTATTTCTGATTGGAACAATTTGCTTTGACTTCATCACCATAGCTTTAAAGGTATTCGTAGTCTCAATTCTGTATTTTTTTTGTTAAAATTGCACTGTAAATTAAATCCAGTGTTTCCTTTCTGTTAGTGTCAGGTGATTGACTTTTAGTATAGTGTGTTAGTATCCTTAGTATGGCTGGGAATTTGACGTCTTAACTATAAGTCAACTGATAGTAAAGCAAAAGATGAGAGGATTGGGATGAAAGGTTGCATTTGGACACAAGTTATAACAAACTCTGATTTACTTATTGTGTGCTTGTCCAGTTCTGCTGAAGTGTATTGGTTTAAATTCTCAGGTTTGGCGCAACTACATTTGCCATGCTTCACCATATGGGATATGCACCACTGTTGGTAGGGTGACCTTTGAAATTTACAAGCAGTTGATGGCAGCAGTTACTGAGATCTATGCTCTGGAGCACTATACACCACTTCTGCTCAGCCTCCAGGATTGCAAATTTGTCAGAGACACATTTCAAGAAATCACTTCGAATTATTGCCCTCCATTGGAACATTATCTCCACATAGTAAATGGAGGACTGGGCCTGATCTCGGTCGGAATTTTGCTGTGTCTCATTCTTTGGATACTCTATGCAAACCGCCCCCAAAGGGAGGAGGTGTTTGTGAACCTATCTTTGCCAATAAAAGGCAGTTGCAGGAACGGTAAGATCTGTGCTAGGCATAGTGACAAAAATAACACAACGTTGTCAAATACAAATGAAGTTTAATGAATTAGAAAAATAATCATATATATATATGTATGTTTTTATTCGAGTTTTGTTGCGTCCCCAATGAGGGGAGATACCAAGGTGGAACGAAGTTCCATTTTGAGTACTGGGAAGGAATATAGTAGTCAGTGTACTGTTACGTTTGTGAATATGGATTGCAAGTGAAATCAGAATGGCCTTCAGAAGAATTTTTTGCCTGTTTATGTGCTGCATTGAACTTGAGTTTTTATTTATTAGAGTTCAATTTTACCGCTGTCATAACCCGATGATAAACATATAAGCATGCTGCTTCTGTTAAAGTAAATATGTCGACAACTGGACAATAAAAGAGAGATCTTCCATTGAATTTGATCTCTGCAGTAAGCCAAGTATCAGCCAATATAAGAAGATTCATTAGTACAAAATCATTGCTCAAGTTAATAAAATTTCTACTCCAGAACCAAATGAATGGATGACAAATTTGAGTTAGAGTAGATCGTGTCACAGCCAAATGATTTTGGAAGAGTCACGTAACGACTGTGGAAGTTGGAATCTTGTCTATCACTTGACTCAAGGATTTACACAAGACCGAGATTGGCTTGAAGCTTGTCCCTTTCGATTTCTTGGAAAAGAAGCTTATTCTGATCATGAGAGTCACTCCCTGGCACTTAAGATGAATGTCATGAGAAGCTCGAGCTCAAGCATACAACATTTAGATGAACCCAAGAGTAAGTACTGAGAAAAATGAAAATATGAGAATTTTAAGAGTGATCAAAGACTTCATTTGTGAATATAGGCAGCTGTGACTGTGTGGTAATCAAGCCATCCACCACAATAATAGTATTAGCACAAAGTAGTTGAGAGAAGAAAATGTTTGTGGCAATGGTTTCTTTTCTTTTAGTTCAAGTGAGTAATGAAGTGAGCCATTTAATATATAAGATATATATTGCCTTAATTTGAATACAAATTAATTATGACATTTATCAGGATAATTATTTGACAAATTTTCATTTTAAAGCTATGAAACATTACCAAGTGCACTTCCTATAAATAAATGAAAAGAATATTTTATTAATCATAATTCAAACTCTTTTAAATATGTAATTCTATAATTACAAACTCCTTAACGATTTGTAAGCTCTAATTGATTGATAAATAATTAGTTAAATTTTTTTTTTATAATTTTATCCTGTAATCTTATCTAGTTAAAAAATAAAAAAATTTATAATGAGTGATAAAAAAAATTCTAGAAACAAAAATATGAAAAAAAAAGGCTATTACAAAAAAAAGAAAAAAAAAATGAAACCCCATATTTATTTGTTATCAAAATAAAAATTTGTTATTTATCAAGTTTCATCATTATTATCAAAATAAAAATTTATTTTTATTCATCATGTTTCATCATTAGACTTGCAAACAATGATAAACATCAACCATTTACAATAGTGCCACTTTGGAAAATTTTATATAATTCTCAAATGATAAACTATAAATTTACATGTATAACAGGAAATTATACTCCATAATTTCACATTTAAATATTGTATACCTAATTCTAAAATTATTTCTACCCTTGTGGAGTTTGTCATTTGACTTGCACTGCTACACTTTTTTAGCTGTGATTTATTATTTATAAATGTTTTATTTTATTTTTTTTTCCATATTAGTCTTAGATTAGGTAAACTATTTAATATTCATAGAACACTTGAAAAGTGTTCCCTTTGTCACGAAAATAAAAATCCACTTTCATATTTGTCAAGTGAACCTATGCATTTATAAGTGCAAGAAACACTGTTTTTCAGTATTCTAGATGTATAGAATAATTTCTACTTAAATTATGATTGCACTATAGAAGATTATCATTTTTTTCATTATTACATTCACTCTAAAAAATTTATTAGATAATTTTTTCTATAAAATAATAATTAATTTTTGATCAAATAATTAACTGACTAAATAGTAAAAAAATAATATTTTCTATTAATAAGATATTATAATTATAAAATATATCACATAACATATAAATTAGGGACCAGTTGTCCAGTCATTAAGTTTATGCATCACCATTTCTCATTTTTGAAGAAGCATAAACATTTCTTATCCTCAAAAACGAACGACTAAAAGTTTGTTTTATTATTATTTTTTATCATGAATTTCTGACTTATACACTTAACCCAAAAATTTTCCTGAATAAAAGAAAAAAAAAAAACTACAGATATGGGTGATGTTCTTTTATCATAAGCCCACGAAGCAGGCCCAGCCCTAGATCTAGGCCGCTAAGGCCTTGGCCAGGGCCCTTAATTTTTTTAAAATTATAAAGTAAATATTTAAAAATAGATCTCAAATTAATATTTTACTTAAATAAAAATGTATAAATTGTTAAAAAGAAGGGCCAATTTTTTTCTTTTAGTAAAAAAGGGCTTCAAAAATTTTTTTTTTCTTTGTGTGAAAAAACATTTTGAAAAAATTATTTTTCAGTTCTCAATAAAAAGGCCTTTAATTTTTTTTGTTTTGCCACGAGGCTCTATAAATGTAAGGCCGACCCTGCCACGTGGGAATCTTTATTCCATTTATAAATGAAGTAATGGGGCACTAATTATCTTAATCAAACCGCATTATTATTATCTTAATTTAATTAGGTGCGTATCTGCTGTCATCATAAGTGATGCTATAGAGAGGTTGTTCAACCACAACTAATCTACTCAATTCAGTACACACTTTATAGAGCGCATATATATATATATATATTAAATTTTTATGAAAGATATGATGGAGTATGATTGAATTAAAAAAATAATAGAATTCTATTATTTTTTAGTATTATAATTAATTAGTAAAATTATACTGATTAATTTATATTATAAAATCTAATAATAAAAATACTTTAAAATTAATGAAACATAAAAATGGATTGGAAAATTTTTACAAAAATTTAAATAAATAATATTACATAGATATCTGCACAACATACATATTAATAATTTGTTTGTATTAATGATTCAAATTTAATGTAATAATAATTAACACTTTTTCAACCCTTATTATTTGATTGATTCACATTATCACTTAATTTTAAAATCCAAACATTACATAGTATAATAATGAAAACATAGAATTTAAATATTAATGGTTCATCTAATAAAGGAAAATAATTTATTACTCTGAGTGTATTACATCAAGATATTAGATGAGTGACATTTAAATATATATCTCATTATTTAAACATAAAAAACATAAAGTATATATCACGCATCTAATAACTTGATATAATATATTAAAAGTAGTGTGAATTATCCTCTAATAGATAAGTAACTTTTAGATTTTTGAAATTAAAGATACCATAAATTAATAAAATAGTGAATATTTGAGAGAGTGTTAAAGGAGAACTTATTGCTAGCATTTGTCGTAATTTTAGATTAAAAAAAATACTAAAGCTAAAGCATACAAAAACATTAAATAATCTTAAATACGTATATAGGTGCTTTCCTCATGCATGACAAATTAGAGAATAATAATATTGGAGTTTTGTGTGCGAGAAAATATGAAGAAGATTATAAATTTTATAATTAAACCAAAAATATGGTTGGTGGGTAGTTTACCAATCAAATCAATACACATGGAAAGTGTCAATCCATGAATGAGTGGTCAACCAATCCAAACCACCATAAATTGGTATCCGTAGTGCCTCTGGAAGGTCAACGATTCACGGGTCAAAGGTCCAATTTGGCTCCGTTTTTTTTTTTTTGTGGGTGGGGGATTTGGGGAAGAAATTTGGTCATCTAATTAAGTGAGCTAAAATTACGTATATATTCTGTTCTCATAATGGAATTAGATCATATCGACAGATTAAATTAATAAAATTAAAAATCATTTAGTGATTCAAATAAAAAAAAATTGGCTAAAAATGAAAATAAAATCAAATTGACTTACTGAAAAATTACATTATTTTACTAAAAATTTAATATATATATATATATATATATTATTTTACTAAAAGACTTTATTAAATCAGACCATATAAGATCAAATAACTTGATATTATATTATTTTCTGATTAATAAAAATTCTGATTTGCTTTTTTTTTTGCAAAAAAAAGAAAGAAAAAAATAGATAGAATAGTCAAATATTGAAAGTTTAGAGTAAATGCTTAAAGTGGAAAGCTACATACTATCAGTGTACACGAATGTTGTTATTCAACAAGTCTATGTACTATTGTTTTCTTGTTCTAACATAGTTTTCTAGTTTACCTTATTAATTTAAAATTAATTGATAAAAGAATATACTTTTAATTTTTATCCAATATTGCCACATATTTGAAGCCATTATGCTAGTACTTTAATGTTCGAATATTTATTTTATAAAATAAAAAATTAGTAGTTAAATCTTCGTAAATTTATTTTTTTTTTTTCAATTTCATCTCTTACCATACGTTTATATGTTCAATTTTAATCAATGGAATGCAAAAATTAAAAATTTACAGAAATAAAACTGCCTTTCTTGTGGTATGGCTAAATATAATAATCCAAGTCAACAAAATAGAGAATAAATTTTTTGTTTTCTAGATTAACTCTTAGAATTTCATATTAAATGTTTTAACTCTTCGTCCTTGAATTTTACCAACTTGTTTTTTTATATTTAAAATTTTGGATTTTTTTTTATAATAGGGTTAATGCTCGATCATTAAATTAAGTTAAATTAAATTCATAATTCTTAATGTAAATTAATTTTAACAAGATTATTAAATTTATTTTGTATCGATAAAATTTATATGGTTTTTATCAACAACTCAATTGTTAAAATTAAAGTTTAAGCAAAAATTATAGAGAAGTAAGAAAATATAGTCACATATAATTAGTACTTTTAAAATTGAATCAATCAATTAATCTATTTTCAAGTTGATATGATTAGATTGATTCAACTAATGTAATAACAAATGAAATTTAAAAATATTATTAAAATAACTTTAAAAAATAAATTATAAGAATATAAATTAAAAATAAAATAACTTAAAAAATCAATTTAAAACTAATTAAATTAATCAATAATTTAATGTTTAATTTAATTCATTTGATTAGATCAATCTTGTTCAGTGTTCAAAACTTTATATATATATATACAGAGAGAGAGAGAGAGAGAGGAAAGGGAAGGGAAAAGACGAGAATTTGAAGATGTCACAGGCGTGTAAACGGCTATGTAAACGGTGGAATCATGGGGGTCTCATTTTGGCGCTCGAATCTCTCTTATTCATTCTTCTATCTTAGAACTCACACCATGTCATTATCTCAGTCCCCATATATATATATATATAGCACAAATACCCAACACGCACAATCGGCGAGATAAAAGGAGACATGTTTTCTTTCTAACGTACAGATAATATAAAGCTTATCTTGATCTCAGTAATAAAGCTTATCTTAATCTCAGTAAAGGAGCATAATATGTAAATGGGTTATGCTTGTTAATCGAGTTCCTTCACTCAATCTCTTGCTTCATCCTAAAACAGAACACAAACAAGCTTCGAGAAAATTCCAATCCTTTCTTGTGTAAGTTTCTTTCTTTCTTTTTTATCTGTCTTATTTGTTAAATCCCTTTCTTGTTTTGATGCTTATTCTCTTTTGTACTCCTGGAATTTGGAAAGGTGGACTTCTTTTTGCATCTGGGTTCTTCCAATTTCTTTCCTTTTTTCTGGTTTCTATGCGTTTTCAATGCTTTACATGTATTTTTCTCAACTGGTCTTTGCCATTTCTTGTGTTTGTTTGTTAGGTAGTTTCTGTTACACCTTTTTTTTCTTATAAAGTTGACATCTTTCTGATTCTTGCCTTTTTCCCTGCTTATATATATATATATATATATATATATATATAAAACAGATTGTCTTACCCTTTTGTGTTGGTTTCCTGTTGGGCAAATTTTTATAGGGAGTCTTGGCTTTCAGGTTGTCGATTGAAGAAAAAAGGCTTGGTCTTTTAGGCCTGAATTTGTTGGAATTCTAATTGGAGATAGTCAAATTAGTTGTTGGTTGATAATGGGGGATCATTTTGTGTTGTTGGTGGATCGATTGCTAACTGAATCTACGTTAGAAGCTGCAATTGAAAGCAGAAACCGGTTGATACAAACAGCAGCAGCAGAAGAAACCAAAATTGATATATCTCCCAACAAAGTTAATTTTGGAGATCTATCAACTTCTAGGAAAATTGTAGAGTGCAGGATATGCCAGGATGAGGATGAAGATTCCAATATGGAAACACCTTGCTCTTGTTGTGGTAGCCTCAAGGTTAGTGGGCTCAGGCTCTTATTTATTCAGATAAATTCTTAGTTTTCAAAATGCTAATTAGTTTTGAGCTATACTTTTTGGTGGGTTATGGGAAAATCTTGACCCAAATCTTTTTCCATTAGCAGCTATGGGTGTCAAATCAATTTCCAAATTAGGATTTCTTTAATGGATGTTTTGTTAATTTAAGATTTGAAAATTTCATTTTCAACCAGTTTTCAATCAAATAACAAAGTTTGACATTTGACATTTCTGTCTTTAATATAATTGTTTTTGGGAAGATAAGGATTATTGTTTTCTTTTTGGAGGCACTCTGTCTCCTTCCCTTCCTTCCTCCAAGGGTCAAAACCAAAATTGTTTTTTCCCCCATCTAATTGGGGCATTTGATTTGTTTCTGCTAATAATTTCATTTATTTATCTATTTCTTTATTGGAATCTACATGAACCTAGCAAAACGATTTTGCTTATCAAACTTACTCTAAATCATTGGGTTCCATTCATGCAAGTTCTGATGATGATTTTCCTGAAATTAATGAAAATTTTTGCGAAGTTGTTTTAATCTTAAGGATAAAATATGAAAGGTTTGAATTGATTTTGTCCTGTTTTTAAACCATCATACTATTTCTTCGTATCTGCAGTATGCTCATCGCAGATGTGTTCAGAGGTGGTGTAATGAGAAGGGTAACGCCATATGTGAGATATGCCATCAGGTAGTTTCCATTCTTTTTTATTAGGAAATTCATTAGTCACTATGATTTGCATCGGGGGAAACTTTATACTTCTTATAATGATCTTAATCATTGTCAATGACAAATCGAACTATGGCTGCTCTTGATACTAAATTGGTTGTTTTCAGCAATTCACGCCTGGTTATACAGCTCCACCACTCTTGTTCCAAATTGGACATAGTCCAATGAACGTTAGGTAATCTTGTGTAACTGCTGCTAATCTCTGCCTAAATATTTTCCATTTCACTGGCATTTTGCCAATGTACTATGTTGTTTTATCAGGGGAAATTGGTGGACTTCCAGAAGGGATTTACATGGTCCCCGTTTTATCGCAATGGTGTCAACTGACCGTAATTTCCCTAATCCTGACAATGAAGAGTATTCAACTTCAACAAGAAAGTTGATCTGCTGTCGCTCAGTTGCTTTCATTGTAAATCTCTCTTTTCTCGCTGCTAACTTTAGGCAATTTCTAGACTTCTCTAATTTCCTCTCTTTATGAAGACTATTATTTTTATCTTGATGAAGCACATACGTTGTTCAGAAGCCCATTCATCTGTTCTTTACATCCTTGCAAAATGTTCTTCACTATCTCATTGCTGCTTGTGAATTTTGCAGTTCATGGTTCTTTTGATTCTGTGGCATACTCTTCCAGTCATCGTTACTAGAAGCAATGAAATTTCCTTCCCATTGCCTATGGTAAGGCAATTATATTGTAAATTCATTGAAGAGGATTTTGATGGAATTAACATGTATAAATGAAATAGACTTATTCTTCTTTCATTTTCTGACAGTTACTCTTTCTACGAATTGCTGGGATTGTTCTTCCGATATATGTTATAGTGAGAGCAGTGACTGCTCTCCATCATCGTCGCTATCGACAGGTAAATTCCATCCACAATAGGACATTCTGCATTTTTTCCCCCTCAAGCTATTGGCATGTGAAGCGCTAGTCTACATAAGATTGATCTTTGCTTATTTTTATTGGTTGCTTTGTTGGTCTTTAGGAGCCTCCAAATCTTTCTCCTGATGAAGAAGCTGCACATTTGACTGTGCAGGCTCAGCCACATATCGGCGGTGATCATTAGTTTGCTATGCCTAATCAAAGTAATTCCAAAATAAAAGATTCAGATAAGAGGTGATCATCAGCAGCATCTCTCAATCATTATACTGTTCTTGTGTTTCAAGGCATCTGAAGAAGGCTTTTATTGTTGCTACCAAAGAAAGATAAGTGAAACTTCCAGGGTGATTCTCTTCTGGCCAAAGTTCAATAGAATTCTGGTTTCTGAATGGATGTTATAGTTTCCCTGGCAGCTGAAATAAAGGGATGCACCAATTACCCTGTGCAGCATTTCATGTGCTTTTTAAGTGTCAAATATGATGTAGATTATTCAGATTTGCATTTTCTATACTGCTCCAGTACTGCCCATGATCTGGATGCTTAGTACAGGAAAAAAACTCACTGTATATACAAACATTTATACAAGGGAATGAAAAAGATACTAATTTATACCATATACCATCTGTATTGATTTAAAGATTTTAGTAGCAAGTTGGTGCAAATCAGGACCAGACATGGCATACAAATATATCTTCTCCTTTTGTTCTTTGCTTTGGTTTTACTAGCATTGTTCGCTCCGTAGCTACTGATGCTTAGTAACAAGATAAACAATTGAATGTTTTGTGAGTCATCTTTTACCATATGGGGGTCTTTGTCTATCAATAAATCAACTCAGATTATTTACTTCATATAATTGATAAATGCAGCAGTGATCATCCTGGCTTCAAAAGAAAATTGCTTTCTGCATATACCATATGGTATGACTGGAATTTGAAAAATGAATTCAATTCTATAATTGTTGTCTACTACCTTTTATTGTTTTTTTGGCGTCGCACTCGATTAGGGTGATAATGGCACCAACAATGATAGATGATTCTTATAATGATGTAAGAAGAGTTAATTGTGATGGTGATGATGGTGTTGATTAAATCAGAGTTAGAGATTTATAAGGCCTGTGATAATATTAGTGTTAATATGATAATGACAGTGTCATGTTGAAGGTTGGGATGGCAATTATGTCATAACCTTTTGGCCAAGGTTTTCACGTTGCAAAAAAAAATGCTTGGTACCCGCTCAATGTTCTTTGTTCTCTTCTTTTTGAAGTTGTTGGCATTTGTATTGGATATCATCTTTCATCAGTTCACGTGCACGTCCTTATGTGCATCCGTCCATATAATCCCAAAGTAGTCCCAATGTGCAATCCTAAAACACCATATTCTAGCTAATAAAGTGGCTTTTTTTAATAAAAACAGAGATTCAGATTCAAATCTCTAACCAGTGAAAAATAGAATGATAAAGCAGATTTCCGCAAAAAAGGAAAGTCTTTTTGGCTGGCTGGTACAAATCCACTTAATCGGCTACTCGAAATAATCTGCAACAAATATAGGCACTTCCACACCTTCCTTCCCAATTATCAAAGTTGATATCAAGCAATATCATATGATTGACAAAGCAATGATGGCAGGCAGATTGAACCATGATCCTGCTCTTCATTATCCGAAGATGAGGCAAAAATGTTGCTCCATGCAGCGCACAGTAAAAATATACAAATATAAAAAGAATATCTAATTAAATAAAAAGGGATGATTTCTCTTCCAAAATTACAATTCTAATCAATCTGTACAATCCCAAGTATAGGTTGAGATGAAAAATTAAGACGTGGGTACAGAAGAGGACCTTAAAGCAGGCCTAAGCAGGCGAGTAAGTTTGTTATCCGGATTCCTATCAGAGCCTGATTGCACCCGACTGGGCAGATTAATGGCTGTGTATGGTTTGGTCCATCTAACTATTTTAGATCCGGCTTCCTCCTTGGCCTGAAATATTAGGGAATGAAAACCAATAAGAAAATTTACCTCCTAACTAGTAAAATCTCTCTACTTTTTTTATTTGTTCTTTCCTTTTCCTCTTATACTTCTTTATAAATTTTGAAAAAGTGCAGCCCTCCTAAATATCATATGTTCTTTAAAGAGTGTAGTTGGTGGTAATACTTCCGACTCTTCTGTTGTGAACGCCAGTAACAAGCAAGTGCTCCAAAGGCACAGCTAGCAAGAGCAATCGCTAATGCTGCCCCCACAGGCACGACTAACGCATTTGTTGAGGCCACCAAATCTTCAATAGCCCCATCAGTCACTGCACTCCCAACAAAATCCTTGTCCTTGTACAGAGATGAAAGTGTCTTTCCATAATAAGAAGTTAAGAATTTGTACACCTCGTGCTCATCCCAATTAATCCGATTGCGTCCATCTCTCCGGCCATGAGAGAGATAACATGTAGGGCATTGCTGCTTTGGAGGCCAAACAATTTTTGGGAACTTGGGGTCACCAGTTCCCAGAGATGCTTCTTCCTTCATTAATCTCTCATTTACTTCATTATGTGCATTCCACAACCAAAGGGCAAAGTCACGAGCTGTTTTGAAAGGACTATTAACACTGTAATTTAGAACCCATAATTAGCTGACAGAAGCTTGGAGAGCTTAAAAGCAAACTCATAATAACTTGTTTTTACCTTGAACACATTTGATAGAAATGTTGGCGACACTCCTCACAAATAAAGAAATTGTGAACAAAATCACATATAGCTGTAAAAGCAAATTGGCTCTCTCCATCCTCAATTCTTACAGACAAAGAATGCAACAGAACCCATAATCCACAGCTGCAAATAAAAAAAGACATATCAATACAGATGAGATAATTAGTTACACAGTACGAGCACATAAAACTTATAGAGATTTTAAAATAGATAAACAAATAAAAGGAGGCCTTCATTCCCACTTTAGAGAGAAAAGACTGCTAAAAATGGCAAGTATGAAGGGATGTTCGGAGGGAAAGGAACATTCACAATAGAATTGTTGTTGTAAGCTTGTAAAATTTTGGCCTAAAAAACTCAAAGCATCAACCAGCAGCTCAAATACTACATCACAAGAACCCTTGATAGAAAATGCGCAAGGACAAATGCAATTTGAAAAAGAAGAAAGAAAAGTTACATTTTACTCTTCTTTCTCAAATGATATTTTTGAAACTACTGACTACACAGGAAATGACTCTCCCTGAAAGCAAGAAAATGAAATTGTTGCTTATGAATAGAGATCAAAAGACTCTTGAATTTGAATGCAAAATGAATGCCTCTTGCGACACCAATGGATTACAACTCTAGGCCCCCCCCTATTAACAGTCAATCAGCACACCGGTCAACATCCTAACCATGATTAAGGAATCAATGTCACTGTGTGTGCTCTTCCTACCCACCAACAATGCTGCCATAACCCCAAATTATCCCCCAGTGAGATTGCCATTTGATCATTGTCAGGCAAATCAGCCCTCTTTTTGCCTTATTCTTAGAAAAATGTTCTCATAATTGAACCAGCAGCTCAGCCCTCTTGCTCTACCACACGAGGTAATGGATGAATGGAAATGATAATCTCAGAACAAGACCAACTATGAGATCACTTTATTAGCTATACACAGCCTCTTCAAAGTACCCTTAATGGGTGAACTTATGGATTAACGGTTACAATCCAATTGGAAGACATGACTCATAAAACACCAAGTCAGAGTGTGGATAAATGAAACTTGCGATGACTGAATAATATAGTTGTAATGTATGAGCTTGCTGCAAAGTGCATCAACAAATGCATCCATAAGAAATGAAGAAAATGAACCATTACCTAAAGCCCCTAGTATCATTCCTGCTGCCACGGCAGAACATCTGAAAAAGAACAGAAAAGGTTACATATTAAAATGAAGTAATCTATGAATAAAGCTTATCAAAACAAAGCCATAGAATACCATGAGAAAATAAAGCTTATGAATGGTTAAGTAACAAAAGCAGTCATGGATATAATTACAGCAGAGATTAACATCAACTTCACCACCCAAAATGAAAACAGATAAAAACATTCTTTTTTTTTTTGGAAGACAATTGCAAGTTTCTCCATTATAACTTCAAACTGGAAGAACTAAGAGAAAGTTGATGAAAGCTTACATCAGAATGGAAAATACCCTTAAATGCACAGCAAAATTACAAAGCAAAGCACTGCCACCACAAAAAAAATTGGGAGGGGGGACACCTACCCAATATCCCCAAGGAACTTCTTTCCCACATATCTGGAAATTCGCCAGCACACCCTTCCCACCGCTGATAACTTCCTGTTTGTCATCTGGCGGGCACAAGTCATCAAAGTTTACTAGAACTTCTGCACTTCCCTTTCGGCATCTAATACAAAGAGGCTAGAGTAAATCAATGAAGGAATCACCACAGTGTGTTATAACAAAGCTTCATTCCAAAAAAGTCAGTCCTTACCTCTTAGAAGGATGATGCACCACTAAAAGCTGAAGAAATTTAATAAGTGAAGCCCGAGTTTCTGATTTGATCATCTGCAGAACAAACATTTAAATCATTAGTAGAAGAAAAAGAACAAAGTAAAATAAGCACAGGCAAACACACAATATATAACCATAACAAAAGAAAATGTCTACCTTGTGTCTAAATATAATTTCAAAGGCAATGGTTGTTGCCTCTTCAACATCATATACAGCGCGTGCAATCTTGCATAAACCACACACAAAGAAGTTATAATGTAAAATTGAGAAAAGAACCTATATTTCAAATTCCAAAGAATATTTAGAAATGCATTGACAGAAACCTGTCCAGGGTCCGAAATATTAGATGCAAGCTGTTCATTTTCAAACTTCTGATCATCCAAATTATATGAGCTGTACAAAATCATAAAGCATATAAACAAGGATAATGACTGAAACTAACAGGTAGCATTGCAAAAGCAATGAAAGATATATTTCCGTAGACCATTAGTAAGAAATTTTGTACTGAAAACAATAGACACATGATAAAGCAAGGTATTTCTTTGTACTCCAAAGTCAAAAGAGTTTCTATGACTGATAAAAATAAAGAGTAACTTAGAGGCAATGCAGACCAACACCAGCCCCCCCCCACCCCCCCACCCCCCCCCCCCTCCTTTTTTCCTTTTTCTTTTCTTTTCCCCCTAGGCAGCAAAAGAAACAAAAAACAAAATAAAAGAAAAAGAAAAAAACAAATCTCAAGCTTAGTTCTTCAGAACACAACAAATATGATGGCCTTGATGTGTAAACTTTAGAAGCATGGCATGTGCTGCAGGTTAGAGATGGCTACTTTAATCTACCATGAATCCAATAGGAACCATAGGTATCGGGTAGGGGTGGGCTTACGTCCCCTGACCAATCTTGCTTTGCCCCATCCCAAGCTTAAGGAAGTGCATTTTTATGCTATATTTTAACACGAGTACATGTACAGTAGTTTATATATATATATATATTATAAAAATTTTAAATGGGAAACCACATCCGATTTGACCCCTCTGCATGTTAGTTTATCCAACTGAGTCCACCACCATTCTTATTTAAAAGAGGATATATTTTAGATTCAGAATATATACCAAACAGAAGGGGAAGAGTCAGCATGCTATTGGGGACCCAAATCCAAACTACAAAAGAACATGAGAATTGTAATCCATAATTAATTTGCCAATGACAAGGGCAAAGTGTACCAATTATGAATTTGCAATTGTTTCGTTCAAACATTAATCCCAACAATCACAGCTTCCTCGAGGGAAAAGATGCATTACATTACAATTTAAATATCTCAATGTAAGACAAGGTTGACTAAACCTCATACCTTCCCAATTGCTTATTGATCCAATTAACCAAGCTCTCTGCTGTTCGTCCATCATCGATAAAGCGTATTTCGCTTTTCTCTTCTTTCGGTTGCCAACCGCCAGATACAAATTTGGAGGGAGGACCCCAAAATAGCATGGGATAATGAGACACAGAAAATCTATCACAGAGTTTATTATTTATCTGTGATGCCAAAAAAGTTAAAAAGGGATTAATCACTAAGTCACACTTTGAAGTAAATAAAATTGAGTGTTTGGTGTAGTTAAACAAAAATATACAAAGTAAGTTTAGAAAAAAAGAATTATTCATATAGAAAGCTAAAATTAACAACATCACAAGGTTAGAATAGTTTGCATTGTGATAAATAATCACACCCCCTATCCCATTTCTCCTATCCTTCGCAAAATTGAAGAACTATTTCCTATATAAATGGAATAATATGTAATAGCAAACATTAATACATTTTTGGTTATTTAATTACCCTAAGGCCAAATCTACACTGTAGTCTGAACTTGCAAATCTAATCATCCCAAAGCTTTGGTTTCACTTGTTATCGATTCTATATGCTTCTTCTGGCTGTTATGCATAAAAGGCAATTGTTTAGGTATTCCATATTCCCAAAACAAGGGAAGGGGGAAGAGGGGAGGGGGGAGAGGGGAGGGGGGGGGAAGGAATAGGAAATTCCTCATAAGATTTACATATATCTAAATATGGTCTGTCAACATTGCAATTTTGACTCTGTAAGGGTATAGTATAACAACATATCAAGGCTACTTCCAATTCAAAGGGGATAGTGGAATTTCTATGAAGCTAGAAAGCTCAACATCACTACAAGCAGTAATTTCAGTTCATGGAAACAATAATCAGAAAAATTTTTAAAATGCAAAAGTACACCACAAGTATGAGAAGAAACCAAGAAGACGGTCTATATACCTTCAACGCACAATCCACCCTTGTCATCAATAATATACCAGGGTGCACTGCATCCGGTCCATTAAAAAGCCTGGCAACTTTTTCATAATGGGGCTGCATTTTTGAAGCACCAATATCAAAAAGAAAATAAGGAAATATACAGTCGGAAGTGCCAGAGAAATACACACACACACACACCATACAATACCTTATAATTTCTGCAAGCAGGGCACCTGAAAAAACAGTTCCAAAGAGGGCATAATGTCATATAATTGCAAATATTGGTAAGAAAAGAGAGTTTGAACGGAGAAGCAGGGTATGACATTAAAGTTTCCATCAAATCTATGACCATCTTGAACAATCATTCTAAAATTTACAACCTATGAAGTGAATAGCATATCATTACTATATGAACAAAGAGAGTAATGAAATCACTAGCTATGAATGATACACAAAACCAAAATTTTATTCCTTCCATCATTCTCGTATCTCCTTTAAAGTTTCCTCCTTTTAAAACTTTCCGCATGTTAATCTACAAAATCTACTACCATGCAGTGGGTAGCTCAAAACAGATCCTCAAAATTCACCATCTTCAACTTTCGGGTTTTTTCAAAGTACCCCAATTCAGAACTTCAGTATCAAAGTAGGATTGTGAGATAAGTACAAAGAAAATTGGTCCGCACCCTATATCTTAAAGCAAACGCCTTTACTTTAAACCATATCTCAATCTCTATTTCTCAACAGCTGTAATCATTTTATAGACACAGAAAACCAATAAATTTCAAGTCTTAATTAAAACCCAGAAGCCAACATATCATCAGATATAATTTTTTTCTACTAACAAACCACTGAACAGAACAAATGATACAAATGGGGGAAACGAAATTTTTTTAAAAAAAATTGTGGTAAAAAATTAGTGAACGAGTAAGAAAAGTTACCAGTTAGCGAAGAATTCGACGACGGCAAAAGTAGCAGGAGTGTCACGAAGAACGGCATCGAAATTAGTGATGTTCAAATCAACGGCGTAATCATGCGGTTTGAGGGAGCTGTCGCTGCCTAAATCGCGAAGGATCGAACGTGATCCCGACGCCGCCGCTTTATAGCAGAGGAGTAACAGCAGTAAATGAAGAACCAGAATCTGAGACATGGGCATTACGTTTTGGAGCAATCAAGAAAAAGAGAAGAGAAGGAGATCAACTCTTATTATTATTATTATTATAGTATAATAGACGATTGGAGATAAGACATAATAACAGCAAGAGTCGCTCAAAAGTGAAAAGAGTTCGGTGTTTGTTTGGTTTGATGAGGTTGAGGTGAAGGAAAGAGAGATCGATCTGTTAGACGCAGGCGTCGGGTAGGTGGGTGGGTGTTCTCTCGTCCGTTCGCTCTAAAAGGGAAACAAATCGAGTACATACACTATAAATATGAATGCATGACTTTAAAAAAAACAATATTAAATTAATATTTAAATATAAATAATTATACGAGTGTCATAATAATTTTATATAAATAGTTATTATTAGTAGTTTTTCTTTTTTTCTTTTTTTATAAATTGGCATAAAATATTGCATCTTTTTTAGAGCATATTTGATACATTAAGACATAAAATGAGAATAGAATTTTGACTCAATTTTTACTGCTTAATATTTTAATTTACTTCAAAATATAAAAATGAAATTTCAAAGAATTAGGATATCTCATTATTATTTATTTATAAAATGTAAAATTATTATATATAAGGTTAATTTGTGAAAATTTTGTTAATATTTGAATTCTAGTTCTTTATGTGTTGAAAATATACCAAATAAAAATATTGAAATTCTAAAATAATTATATTAAGAATGAGATTTTATTTTTTTAATGTAATAGAACATGCTTTTAAATCTATATTTTTCTCAATCTATTTTTTGATAAAATTAGATATTTTGTGGTATTTTTAAATTTTTAGGATGAGAATTGGAAAGTCAACATGAAGGAGGAAAGTAGATTTTGTTAATGCATGAAGTTTAGAAATAGAATTTAGGGTTAGGTTATAGAATTGTTGATTGAGAGGTAAAGTAGAAGAATGGCATAGAATAAAGGAGGAAAATAGTTGAGTTGCATTCTTCTCATGTCCAATAACATTTTCTTTTCTTTTCTTTTCTTTTCTTTTTCTAATAATAGGTTCATTCAATCCATGTAACATACTCAATTTTCCATTAAACACAATTTAAGATAAATAATGATTCAATAATTTCAATTTACAAAAAGAAATATTTTTAATTTCTTTTTTAGAATAGTCGAAAGAGAATGAGATTCTTTTATATTTGGATAAATATGGCTAGTCATATTTGTAAATTCTATCATTTCAAATTATATGGATGAGATTTTATTAAAAAATAAATTTTAGAAATTGATATTGTTAAAACAAATCTTAACTATTAATTTTAAATTTAATAGTTCAAATTTTACAAATATGATGAGTCATTTTTATCTAAATATGAGAGAATTTTAATCCAATTAGAAGTTTGAATCTATTTATCTCTTTTGGTTATATTTATAATATTGTATTTTTTTTGTTAAGTAGAGTTCAATTAAAGTTTAAACTTGTAATTTTTTACTTATAAAAATAATTATATTATTATTGAATAAAATTATTAATAATAGTACTTGAAAGCAAGGTTTTAAAATCCAACAGAGGTAGAGAATCACATATCAGAGGTTGAACTAGGGTTGAACCAAATCCAATTAGAGTATAATTAAATTTAATAATTTAATATTATATATTATATCAAAATATTGTGTGTTTGTGTGTGTGTGTGTGTGTGTATATATATATATATATATATTTGGTAATAAATATAAAATATTTTATGAATAAAGATTTCTAAATGAAAATTTTTTTCTAACTAAAAATTTTTATCTATGTATAATAATTAACAAAAATGAAATAACTATTTGAATTATTTAAAAATAATAAATATTATTTTATTACATTAAAAGATTATATATTATGAAATAATTGAAATAATACCAATTTAATATTAAAATAATAATTTTGAATAAATTAATTTTAATCTTCTTTAATAACTTATTTTTTAAAAAAACTTTTAGAGTTATATTATAATCATTTTTATAATAATTTTATTACTTTTAAAATTCAAAAAATTATATTATAAAATTACAATAAATTTATTTTAAAAAATAATATAATTATTATATTTGTTATTGATGATAATTTAATAAATATAATTTTTAATTTTAAAAAATAATCTATAAAAGTAAAAAGAAAATTGAAAGATAAACTCGAATAAACCTAGTCCGAGTCAACCTTATTACCAAATTTTAATTGAATCAACTAAATTTTTATTAGATTTTATTTATTTTGAGTTTGAGTATCGACCTGAATCAACCTAAGAGTCTAATTTTTTATTTGACAGACCGGTTTGCTTTAAAATATTATTTAATACTAGTAAGTAAGTTCGTTGGTGCAATGCTACAGGTTAAGTTAATTTAAGTTTGTATTTTATATAAATGTTATGCTTTTATGTATAAATTTTAATGATATTGTAATTTAAGAGTTTATGAATGAAATATTTTCATTATGAAATATTAATAGCTATAAATAGAATACACGATAAATGAACCCACATTTAACACATTAATACATGTGGAAAAAAAAGTTTTTGAAGTTTGTTATTTATAGAGAACTGTAGAATAGTAAAATCAAATATGAAGAAGTAGTTGTCCCAAAGTTATCAATTTGGTACATTATCCATGGTTTGTCGTTGAAAATTTTTTATTATAAACTGCATAGACCTTGGATTGGTTGTAAAAAACTCTTTAAAGCTTGATGACTCACTGTTTTAAAATTTTCTTGTTTTTAGACTTTATTGGATTGTTTGTATAACCCTTTATAGTTGGTTGTACAATCATCTATATTGGTTGTACATATAATAATTCTTCTCCCTAAAGCCTTTCAAGTTTTTGTTGAATAAAAGGTTAGATTTAAGGTATTTTTCAAGTTTTTACCCCTTTTTTGGACATTGTTTCTTCATTCTTTTGGAAAAAAATTTAAGTAAATTTTCATCATTGGGCTTGCATCCTAATGATCCAAAATCTAGTGCTTACAAAAATCTACTTATTAAATTCCTTAGCTTGACTTGAAAAAATATGTAGTCTCACTTAAAGTGTAAATGAATTGAGACAACAAACTACTTGAAATCGACTCGAAAAATACTTAAGATTAACTTAATATCAATGAGTTGAGTTTATGTTCAAGTTACTCAAGTAATCAAGTGAGCCGAGTTCAAGTATCAAAGTACTCAACTCGAGAGCTCGCAAGTGTAATCAAGTCTTAGACTAGTTTGTTATTTTATTCTTTAAATACCAACATATTTACCATATTACCTTAAGTATATAACTAAAAACCCTAGGCAATGTTTATGTATCTTTCATTTTTCTATTACATGTTTAGTTATCCACCCATAAGCTCTCCTCTTTTTTCTATCATCCCTTTATGTTGTTCGCTTGATTTTGATTCTAGATATTATTCAATTTTCTAATATTCAGATTGAAAGACTTTCAATCTTAATTTTACATCTTATAGATTTCTTGATTAAGGTTGGGGTTATTGCATGTGATAATTCAAATCATAAAAAGTTTTTTTTATTATTTTATATTTTTTTTATTGGAGTTTCCATTCTTTTGATGATGATAAGGACAAACGGTGACTCTAATATTTGATTAGGTAGCGAAATTTGGAGTTTTGACTAAATTGATGATAAAAGCGGTAAGGAAAGGATTTTACGATGGATCTCAATGTGTTCTTACACATTCTTAAAGAGTTTTATGAAGATCTAATATGAATGTGGGTAACTTGTCTCAAACTTGTATTCAATGTTGTTACCTTTGCCCAAGAAATATTCAAGAATCAAACAAAGAACTTTAATTCCCAACTAGACCTCTAAATTGGCAACCTAAGTTACAAATAATTAAAGGGTGTCGAAGACCAAACCTAAAAAAAACTAAATCAATTTTAAGTTTAGAATTAAACAAGTTTGCAAAGTTAATTAAGCTTTCACTCAAATAACCTTACCAAGTTTTTTCAAGAACCAAAGAGAAGAACATGTTCTCACAAGAAAATCTGAATTATATTGATCAAAATTGAGTCTAAAAATATGGTTTGAATGACCTATTTATAGGCATTACAATGTTTTACTAACTAGGAATAAAAGATGTAAATCCTATTTTAGAAATAAGAAACAAACTAAATTGGAATGTAGTCATCTTCCTAAAACATTAGCTAATAATTCAATTTAAGAAACAAAATTCTTTTCTAAAGAGGAAGTAGAATCCAATAAAGAAAAGAAAAGAAGAATATTCTTGAGATTTTGCATATCTTGAAAGATATTTGACTTGATTTTATTGACCTCTTTTACCATATAATAGTGTTCTTCCCTCAAAAGATGCTTAAAATATTCTAGAACTTCTTGAAACTTTCTAGAATCTTCTAAAATATTTTTGATATAATTTTCTTCATTTGTAGAGTTGGACTTGTAGAGTTTATTTGAGAATCCATATATGAAATGAAAGTATAAAATGATCATTTTGCCTTTGAAAAGATCCATTAATTGCTCCAACACTTATTCTAAGGCTTGCATTCTTGACTTCCTCTTGCATGGAAATTCCTAAAGCGCCTTTGAACTTCTTGAGCTCTTTTCATTGGTCCTTTGAGTTGGAGTGTATCTTTTTGTTTAGTGCTTTCTTGGTTTGTATTATTCCCTCCTTTCTCAAAAACATTCATCCTCAAATCATGTATCTCATCAAAATCAAAAGGAGATAAATCAAAAACACTAAAAGTAACACTAACTCCATTTTCACCAGACAAGTTTATTTTATATGCATTATCATTAATCCTTCCAAGACTTGAAATGGACCATCACCTCTAGGGTTTAGTTTAGATTTTCTTTGATTAGGAAATCTTTCCTTCCTAACATGCACTCAAATCCAATCACCAAGTTCAAACACAAGTTTTATATGCTCCTTATTAGCATGTTTAGCAACTTGTTCATTCCTTTTTTAATATTCATGTGAATTTTCTCATGTAAAGATTTAACAAATTTGACATTCTTTTTCCCATCCAAATTCATTTTCATATCCAAAGGTAAAGGAAACAAATCCAAAGGACTTAGTAGAATAAAGCCATAAACAATCTCAAAAGAACAAAAATGAGTAGATAAATGCGCACTTTGATTATATGCAAATTCAATATGTGGCAAATAGTCTTCCTATGTTTTCAAGTTCTTTTTAACTAAAACACACAATAATTATCCTAAGGTTCCATTAACAACTTTGGTTTATCCATCAGTTTGTGGGTGATAAGTAGTAGAATACAATAATTTAGTTCCCAATTTTTCCCATAAAGTTTTTCAAAATAATCTCAAAAATTTTGTATCCCTGTAACTAATAATAATGTTAGGCATACTATGCAATCTCACAATTTCTTTGAAAAAAAAGCTTGTAACATTAATGGTATCATTGATTTTATGACAAGGAATAAAGTGTCATTTTACAAAATCTTTACTATGACAAAAATTGAATCATTACCCTTTTTTGACCTAGGCAAACCTAAAATAAACTCCATCGAAATATTAGTCCAAGACATACTAGGAATAGGTAAAGGCATGTACAAGCCATATGATCTAGATTTAGACTTAGCTTATTTACATGTAACATATTTATTATAAATTCTTTGCACATCTAATCACATATTTGACTAATAAAAGTATTCATGCAAAACATCTAAAGTTTTTTGCACCCCAAAATGACTCATTAATCCCCTTTCATGTGTTTCCCTCATAAGTAACTCTCACAAATAACAATTAGCCATACACAATTTATTATCTTTATACAAGAATCTTTCATGCTTGATGTACTTTTCAAAAGCAACTTTTTTGCATGCAACATAAAATTTGCTAAAGTCATAGTCTTGTGCATGCAAATCTTTGACGTATTCAAACCCTCATAACTTAGCATCGAAAGTAGAAAGAAGCACATACCATCAAGATAAAATATCAATCACAATATTTTCCATACCTTGTTAGAAAAGATTCTATGAACTCACTCTATTTGGCATGTCTTTTGTTAAGCTTTGTTGTCCCTCTAGATATTTCAAATTTTCATGGTCGGTATGGATAACAAATTCTTTAGGCCAAAGGTAGTGTCACCATATTTGTGGTGCTCTTACTAAGGCATACATTTCCTTGTCATAGGTTGGGTAGTTCAAAGATGCTTCATTAAGCTTCTCATTGAAATAGGAAATGGGTTTTGCTTCTTGCATGTACGACTCCAATTCCCAACCCTGATGCATCACATTCAATTTTAAAAGTATTAGAGAAATTAGGCAAATCTAATTAGTTAATTTATAATTAAGAAAAAAAAAAGGCATTCTCTTGTGCATATCCCCATTTAAAGCCAACACTTTTCTGTATCACTTCGGCTAGTGGTGCAACTATGGTGCTAAAGTCTTTAGCAAAATGCCTATAAAAGCTTGTTAATCCATGCAAAGAACACACATCTCCAACACTATTCGACGTAGGCCACTCTTTAATAGCTTTGATCTTGTCTTCAACCACCTTCATTCCTTATTCGCTTACCACAAAACCTAAAAACACAACTTTATTTGTACATAAAGAGCACTTTTTAAGGTTACCATACAACTTTTCTTTTCTTAAAATATCAAAAATCAACTTAACATGCTCCAAATGATCATCCAAAGATTTAGAATATACAAGAATGTCATCAAAATATACAACAATAACTTTACCAAGATAAGCACATAAAATATGGTTCATTAATCTTATGAAAGTGCTAGGTGCATTAGTTAACCAAAAGGATAGCCAATCACTCATATAAACCATATTTTATTTTGAAACCTATTTTCCATTCATCTCTCTCTCTCATCTTAATTTGATGATACACACTTTTAAGATCAATTTAGAAAATATGTTAGCACTATGCAACTCATCAAACATATCATCAAGCCTAGGAATAGGATGCTTATATTTAACAGTTATTTTATTTATTGGCCTACAATCAACACAAATTCTCCAAGTACCATCCTTTTTAAGCATAAGTAAAATAGAAACAACACAATGACTCATACTTTCTCTTATCAAACCTCTTTCCATTAGTTCATCAATTTGCCTTTGAAGCTCCTTGATCTCCTCGAAATTTCTCCTATAGGCCAGTCTATTTAGAATTTAAGAGTCTGAAATAAAGTTGATTTGATATTCTACCCTTTCCAAGGTGTTAGTCCTTTAGGCATCTTTTCAAGAAATAAGTTATCATAATCCTGCAAAAGAGAAATAAATACACTAGGCAAAAAAAACTATTAAGTCGTTAGTAGAAAAACAAGCCTCCTTGTATAACATAAAAATCATAGGTGTTTGGGCTAAATAGGCTTTCCTTACTTCACTCTCTTTTGCATAAAAACTTTTGTTCACATCCTCTCCTTTTGCATACACCTCTCTTTTCTTTTGCATATCTACTATAATCTCTCTTTTTTACTTTCTTTTCTCATACCCCTCTATGGTTTTCTTACAACTTTCCTTTTACTATGCATTTATTTTTTTTCTTCAGTTATATGCACATATTCTCTCTCTCCCTTATTACTTTTTTATCTTCATAAATTTGTTTATGAGATAAAGAAGAAAGTACAGTATGTCTCCCATCATAATCAAACATATAAGTATTAAGATAGCCATCAAGATTAGCCCTCCTATCAAATTGCCATGGATGCTGCAAAAGTATATGGTTTGCTTGCATAAACATATCATATAAAACATCATCCTTGTATTTAACCATAGAGAAAGAAATTTTAATTTTCTTGGTGACTCTAGCTTCATCGTAATCATTAAGCCATTGTAAGTTATAATTTTGGATGTTTAATAGTAGGTAAGTTCCTCTTTTCAATAAGATAAATGCTAGCCACATTAGTATAATTACCTCCATCAATAATTAAAACACAAAGGTTACCATTTATCCTACACCTTACATGAAAAATATTTTCTTTTTGCTAATCATCATCTTTGATTTGGGCATTTAAAGATTGCCTAACAATAAAATTATTTTTACTAGTTACCTCATCATGGTCATCATCATCACTAGCATCCTCCAAGAGGGCATCTCAGGGTCAGTCTCACAACCATCATCATCATCATCATCATCACTAACAATCTTGCCATCCCTAAGTACCATGGTTCTTTTGTTTGGGCAATCATGAGTTATATGTCCTCTACCTTGGCATTTAAAACATACAATGAAACTTGTTCTATTGGGCTTAGGTGGTTTGACATTGTTGGGTTTCCCTCATTCCTTTGCTTCTTTGCTAGTGTCAGTTTTAGGCTTAATCATGGACCTTTCACTATCTTTCAATTTGTTAGCCCAATTAGAAGAAGTAAAATTAAGTTTAGAAGGCTTACCCCTTTATTGTTTTTCCAACTTTAATGCATCATGGTACAAGTCTTCTAAACTCAACTTGGTTTGCAATGTCTTTATTAACTCCATCAAGAAAATGGACAACTGTTTGTTATATTGATTCCTCTGTTTCATCACAAATTATTATTGCCTTCAACTATTGATTGTATTCTTCCACACTTTTAAAATCTTGCACAAGTCTTTGTAAATGGTTATGCAAATCTCTATAATAATGACTTGGTATAAATATTTTCCTTATAACACGTTTCATCTCATGCCAAGTACAAACAAGATTATCACCATATCTTTTTCTAATATATTTCAATTGATCCCACCAAACTAATGCATAATCAACAAATTCAATAACAATAATTTTTACCTTCTTTTCTTCACTATAGTTATGGCAATCAAAGACTGATTCTACATTTTTTTCCTATGCAATGTACGCCATCTTGGTTATTTGACCTTTGGAAAATTTCCACCATAGAATCGCCATCTTCATCATTAAGCACAAGTCTCCCATGCCTTGCTTGCCTTATAAACGTATTGGTGGTATTAGACTTGCTAGTGGTGTTGCAGCTAAATTCCATCTTTTCCATTCACCCTATAAATTACTCTATCTTCTCTTGCATAACTTTCATAAAGAGCTTTCACTCCAGATCACCACTAAGATCTGTCATGATTAGAAAGAACAACGAAAACCTCACAAAATTCACTCCTTCACGTGTTTGCACTTAAAAATGGCATGCCACTCGTGTTTCACACAATAAAGCTTTTACCCTCTAATATGCTCACTATTCTTTACTTTTACCACTTTTAGTTCTTTTCTTTTAGTTCTTTAGGAGCTAAAGTTGTTGTCACCAAGTTCAAACTTAATCACAAAACAAACAAGGAATTCCGAACTAAAAATTAACTTTAGAATACAAGGAAGCAAATGGAAATAAAAGGAAGCAAACAAAAATAAATTGAAAGAAGAAAAATTAAGTATAACAAGATCACAATTCAAACTTCTTTCTTTCTTTTCTTTTCTTGTTTGATGTCTTTTTTTTTTTTTATAATTGAAATTAATCACAAAGAAAACAAGTAGTTGAAACTAAATTGATAGAACATGGTGCAATTCATGAACTTTTTTTTTTTTTTGTAGAAAAACAAGAGAAGACGATACACTAAGGAAATCAAATTTAAAAGAAGAAGAAAAAGAACACAAAGGACAAGATAAATAAAGGATACATGATTTTGAAGCCTAAACTCTGATATCAAATGATATGAATGCGGGTAGCTTGTCTCATATTTGTATTTAATATTGTTACTTTTACCTAAGCAACATTTAAGAATCAAGCAAAAAACTTTAATTCCCAACTAGACCTCTACATAGTTTGTATCTAATAACCTAAATTACGAAGAATTGAAAGGTGTCTAAGACTAAATCTAAAAAAAAAAAAAAAAACTAAGTCAATTTTAATTTTAGAAATAAACAAGTTTGCATAGTTATTTAAGACTTCACTCAAACAACCTCACTAAGTTCTTTCAAGAACCAAAGAGAAGAACAATTTCTCACAAGAAAATCTAAATTATATTGATTAAAATTGAGTTCAAAAATATAGTTTGAATGGCCTATTTATAGGTATTACAACATTGTTGGAAGTTTCTTGGAATATTTTAGAACTTTTTGAAACTTTCTATAATCTTCTATAATCTTTTAGAATATTGTTAGTGCAATTTTCTCCATTTGTAGAGCTAGACTCATAAAGTTTATCTTGAGGATCTACAAATGAAATGGAAGTATAAAATGACCATTTGCCCTTAAAAGATTCATTAATTAATCCAACGTTTGTTTTAAGACTTACTTTCTTGTCTTCCTCTTGCACGAACATTCCTAAAACATCTTTGAACTTCTTGAGGTGAGCTCTTGTTATTGGTCTTTTAAGTTGGAGTGTATTTTTCTATTTAGTGTTTCATTGGTTTGTATCAATATCCTTTTCAAGAAGGTTTTACTGTTGCTCTGCTCTTAAAATTTTACTACGGAAGAATGCCATTTTGAGTTATTAAGGTCAACAATTATTTGGGGTAAAGCAGAATTCAAAGATGCTTTTGGTGTTATGAGTTGTGTTTCAACTCTAATTGCTTTTAATGTGTGAGTAGATTATGGTGTAGAAAAAGAAAAAATTAGGCTTATGTTTATTACTACTACAAGCATAGCTAAAAGATCTATGGCCTTGAAAAGTACAAGCACAAATAATGGTGATCTAATTGCAATTTTTATCATCTAGCACATTTAGTTTCAAACATTTGCAATCGGTGCATTAGCTGCTACTTTTAGTAGAGCTTTTATTCTTTTATATTAAAGATTTATTAAATTTAGTGATCATTTCTCCTAAATTTTTAATGTAAACAATTAAGAAATTTATACAAAAATCATACAAGAAATAAAAAGAAAGTCTCAGTTTTTAACATAAAATAAACATGATAATCCAACAAGAGTTCAAGTAGCTCTATAAAATGCCTTAGAAGGCAACAAGGTGAACAACTTAGTTAACATTTCTAAAAATGGAGACATTATAACATTAGAGTTTTACTTATTATAAGCTAAAAGTAAGATGAAATATCACCCACTTTAGTTAACATTTCAAAATTGTATGGTGAACTCAATTAAAGTTTTGAATATTTTTGATTGTGTAAAATTTAACATTAAATTTTTAATATTTTAATGTTAACTGCAAATTTTTGGATATTTTAAATTAAACTTTAAGTTTTTTTTTGGTATTTTATGCCATCCACAATTAAATTATACTAAATTGAATTTACTTCTATTTTTCAGGCATTTCAATTAAATTTTATATAAAATTTTCACTTGTCCAACAACCTAAAATTTATATAAAAATTAAAAATTCTAAACAAATCCTAAATACATATTTTTAATTCTAACTAAATTACAAAAATTACTATATAAATAAATGACAACTATTATAATAATTATTTTCCCAACAATAATAATTTTCCAATGAAAACAATGTCCACAACAACAATGAAATTTCATGGGATGATTTGGTTTTATTAAATACCAAACGTTATAGAATTTTATGAAGTTTTAGTATCAAATTTTTATGTTGAATTTTTTTGGAATTTAATGGAATTTTTATGAAATATTATTAAATTTTGTGGAATTGTTTGGAATATTACTAAATTATTAAATTTAATGCAAATTTTATTAATTACTAAATTTTATGAAAGTTGATTAAATTTTTATTAATTTTTTTATGAAATGTTATAAAATTTTATAGACTTTTATAGAATTTCTTTAATTTACAACAAAGTTATATGACTAATTCAAATTTTGAATTTCATAATAACATACAAATATTTCATAATATACCTGCCTCTTGAATTTAATAACATACATAAATTTAAAAAGCTTCAAAATTAAATACTATCTTTTGAAGCGCAAAATTCCCAAAAAATAATCCAAAAAAAATTACAACTTAATTATAAAATGAAAACTGAGAATTATAACCTGCAAATGTAATTACAACATTATATAAATTGCAAATATTACACAAACTCATTAAATCCAAAAAATTATAGTATTATATAAATTCACTTAGTTAAAACCCAAAAATTTCAATATTACAAAAATTCACTAAAAAATTTAAAATTATAGTTTTAGATAAAATTCCCTATATTATAATCTAAAGATTATAACATTACATAAATTACCTAAATTATCATCTAAAAATTATAAATATTACAAAAATTAAATAAAATTTAAATTTAAAATATTACACAAAAAGTTAAAAAATTCTAAAATTTAATATCAATATTATAATATTACACTAAATTTAATAATACAATAAAATTACAATATTTCACAAACTTTAACACCAGTATTTCAAGATCATAGTATTCGACTAAATTTCAAAATTACATTATTACACAATAACAATAACAATATCAATATTTCAATTTCACAATAACAATTATAATAACATTAAAATATTATAATAAATTTTAAAATTACATTATTATAATATCTATATCACAAATATTCACAAAATTTCACAATATTCATTAAACTCACAATATTTTGAAATACCAATATCACAATATTCACAAACTTTCATAAAATTTCACAATATCAAAATCGTAATATTTACAGTATTAAAAAATTTCACAAAATATAACAATATCATAATACTCATAAAAATTATTACAAAATTTCACATTATTACAAAATTTAATAATGTCACAAAAATTATTATAAAAATTAATAATTTTCACAAAAATTATTACAAAATTTAAGAATATCATAATATTCACAAATATCATTACAAAATTTCATAACATTACAAAATTTAAAAATTTCATATCATTTCACAAAAATTATTACAAAAATTAATAATTCTTCACAAAATTTATTACAAATATTAATAAAATTTAAAAATATCACAATATTCACAAAAATTATTAGAAAAATTTAACAACATTACAAAATTTAATAATTCACAAAATTTCACACTTATTATTACAAAAATAATAATTTTCACAAAATTATTACAAAATTTCACAATATTATAAAATTTAATAATTTCCTAAAATTTCACAAAAATTATTACACAAATTTCAGAAAATTTAACAATAGCACAATATTCACAGAAATTATTACAAAATTTCAAATCACAAAATTTAATAATTTCACAAAAATTATTACAAAAATTAATAATTCTTCATAAAATTTATTACAAAATTTCACAACATTACAAAATTTAATAATTTCACACAAATTGTTACGGAAATTAATAGTTCTTCACAAAAATTATTATAAAATTTTGCAAAATTTAACAATATCACAATATTCACATAAATTATTACAAAATTTCATAAAAATTTGACAACATTACAAAATTTAATAATTTCACAAAATTTCACACAAATTATTACAAGAATTAATAATTTTTCACAAAAATTATTGCAAAAATTAATATTCTTCATAAAAAATTCTTCACAAAATCTCACACAAATTATTACAGAATTTCCTAAATTACAGAATTTATTATAAATTCTGCAAATTAAATAATTACAACTATATTCTAATTTAAAATTATAAAATTCTAATTCTAATTATAAAATTCTAATCCTAACTAATAAAATTCTAAATTGATTATAAATTCTAATTACAACTAAATTATAAATGAAACTAATTATACAAAAATATATTTTTTATTTAAAAATATGACTGTACAAAATATAGTCCCATTTTCCATCAAATTATCGTGAACGACAAGAAATAGAGAGAAAGTAAAATAGAGGGAGAGAGGCTGAGATACAGAAACATAGAGACTGAGAGAGACATAGGGAGAGAGGGTGAGATAGAGAAATATAGAGTGAGAGAGACAGAGAGAGAGACAGAGAGAGAGAGTGAGTACCTTGGTAGTGGCAACGACAGGCAATGACAAAGAGAGAGAGAGGGAGAGAAAGAGAGAGAGAATCAGTGAGAAGAGGCAGAAAAATAGATTTGCTTGATTTTAATTAAGAATTGCCAATGGATTTACCACGTCAAATTAAAAAATTAATTAGTAAATTTTAATAAAAAATACTGATGGATTAGTGATGCATCAATTTTTTCAATTGACTTTTTGCTAGCCTCCTATTGGGAAATCCGTTATTAAATATTCACGCAAAAATTTAGCGGAAAAATTTACTAGTGAAATATGACAATTGGCAAATTCATTTGATTTTCCATCGGTATTTCGTTGCTAACTTTTAATGCTCATTTTCTCCCTTCCATTGTTAATTCGTCAAAATTTACCAACGAAAGAGATTTCGTTGGTAAATTTCACCAGTATATCATCATTTTCTTATAGTGATATAGAGTTTTTGTATTTTATTTTGAAATTTTGTCAATTATTTAGATTTATTATTATTAGATACTCAGTGCTATCTCCATTGAATTAATAATTGTTGATTTTTTTTGTACTCTTTGAATTTGTATTTTTTATTTAGGCTTGCATGAATTAAATTGAATCTTAATTTATACATGGATCATTTTCCTATTCTAGATCGTGATATAATACATGTCTTCTTTCTCTAAAAAGATTAAATTTTCAAATCAAATGTACATATTTTACACATTTAATTCATAATTATCAACATTACTTATTATTAATGTTCAAAAGCAAAAGATGTGATTCATAGTTTGCCATCATCAATTGCCTAACTAAAACCTCTACAAGAGATAAAAGAATATATTAAACTAAAATGAATGCCTACACAATGCTACGGGATCACATACAAACTCTAATATATTAACATTTTACCTTTTTTTTTTTTTTTTTAAACATAGTAACATTTTACCTCATATAATAGTAATATAGTACTATTTGCAGCTATCAAATATAAAATATTATGTACAATATTCAACAAAATTAAATTTATCTAAAAAAATAAAAAACAATTGCAACATATGGATTTAGTAGATAGTATCTTTGCCTCAAAAAGAAGACTTTCAATCTATCAACATAATTAAGAGTATAACAAACTTGAATTTAATTAACATCAACAACAAACTTAATTTTCATCAAAATCAGTTCAGGATCAACCTTGTTCATATTTTTTTTTTCTAGCAACATATTGTACTTGAAAAAAGAAGCAAAAAGAAAAGAAAGAAGATTAAATGCAATTTCTTTGTTTTTATTAAGATGCTTTATGAATTATACTCAAAATAATGAATCTTGACTTCTCAATTAAATGAAATATATAATGTAGTATGTTTTTTGAATTCATCAAAACAGCAAATGAATATCTTATTTATTTGGATTATAAGTTAAATAAGTTTTAAGTTGTGAATCTTAGTCACTGCAATCAGTTTAAATAGTAATTTTGTCCATCTTTAGTATAAGAAAAAAAAATCTCAAGTGGTAACATTAATAGCTCGACCACAATAAAGAGCAAATCAACAATAAAATAAAACTCTCATGAATACATACATTTTTAGAATTATTTTAACGAATGGAAACTATTTGAAAGATATTACCTGATATTGAGTATATAAGCAAATACCAAACATCGACACACACACACACCCTCAAACTTAGCTTGAGTGATTGTGTATCTCATCAAGAATCTTTGGGTATGTGGTCAAGCTATTAATGTTACAACAAAATATCAGAAATATTTTAATATAATAATAAAAAAAGTAATACATACATAATTGATATAATAATAACTTGTAGAGTAAGACTAAAATGAGATAAGTACAAATATCAGAAATTGTATTCATATCATCTTTATCTTTAAAACAAAACTAGTTTGTTCATGCTTAAAGTAACTACAAACAACACAATGATTCATTTTTCTGATTCTCTTAATTTCATTTCATTGTTTCTATTAGGTAGTAAAATCCTACAACAAAATACAAACAGGTGTTATAAGAAATTAAATCATAATTGAATACCAAAATTACATAGATAATTTATAATTTTAATGAAAAGGCAAAGGAAAAGTTGTAGAGAAGGCAAGTGTATCTCTCAAAAGAAAACTGCAAATTAGATTGATAAGAAGAATTCACAAGAAAAACACATAAACCTTCCAAATTTAGTATTTATTTTAAACCCAAAAAGATTGGGAATAAAACAATTGAATAAAGAAAAGAATCTTTAGATGCATGTGATATGATAGCAATGCCCAATTTTTTCAATAGCTACTCAAATTCTTTCGTTCACCATCTACCATTTATAGAATATGTCCTAAAAAATTCTAGTTCAATCATTTTGCGATAACTTCTTAATCTCGTCAAAAACCTCACAACAGAGAGAAATATCTCAACAAATGCAAAAACATGCAAATACTTTATTTTAAAAAAATAGCATTTAGAAGAGCAAATTATGGAAAAAAAATTTATGAATGGAATTTTCCATATTAATGTTTTATATTTTTCTAGTAATAAAAATATTTACGAAAGGAAAAGACAACGTACCTAAAGTGGAGCAGCAAAATATTTTGAAAAAGTTACTAAAGTGGGAGTAGTTACGTTCCCATCATACAAGTTATATATATATTTTAAAAATATTTGTCATGAATAAGTGACATTTTTTTTTTGATAAAGTTAAAGTAGTTAGCTTTGTATTATATAAGAGAATTTTCCATTATATTAAGTTAATTGTCTTGCGTCGAAAGAAAGTAAAAATTAATAAGGGAGAATCCAAAGGAAAAGAAAAATATACTCGTGGGATAAATTAAAATTAGAGAAATATCTGTCTAGGTTTAAAATCAAGAAAGAGAGAGAGAGAGAGAGCTAAAACTAAAATTGAGACCATATAATGTAAGAGGCTAGTACATTTAAAAAAGGATTATGGTCGCATGTGCATGGCAGGATCTCAACTCTCTCTTGATTCTTACCTTTGACCTAAATTTTCTTATTTTAAGTAGTTCATTTTTACATCAAGTTGATGTTGCAACATCTAAAAATAAAAATAGAACAAAATTATTAATCTATTAAAACCAAGTAGCACTAAGATTTAACAGGTCAATTCCAATTTATTTAAGCACTTGAAAACTTATCTAATCTTCATTTGAATAATTGCACTTATTTGAGAGCAATATGTATTAAAAACTAAAAAAAGAAATGAGATGTGCTCCTCACATCCAATATCGATAGTAATGTAATTTACGCATAAATCTCTTCAGTTTTTATTATGTGTACAAAAATAAAATATATGAATAATAATTCCACCCAAATAAACTCTTATGACAAGTATAAATAATGGTTAACTCAACCATCACTATAATGATATATAAACACAACAAATCACTATAATGAAATTGAGACATCAACGGCAATATCTAACATGATGAATAAAATGATATTTTATAGTTGAAGACCTTCATATAATTCAATACACGCTAAAAAAAAAAATCCAACATTAAAATTATAAATCAATCATTAAAACATAACTTCTTTTTAACCTTTAAAACATATTTTCTTAACCTCTTTGTAGAGTTTCTAATCACTATAGTGAAGCTAACAAACTTATGGTGACAGAGGACATGACAGTGCCTATCATAAGGAAAAGCAAAAAGAAAACCTGAGCTTCTTTTGAAAAAATCTCGCAATATTAATTGATCAGCTCCCCTTTTATAGCTAATAACTGGAAAGTTAAATAATCAACTAAAGACAAAGATATATATATATATATATATATATATATATATATATATATATATATATATATATGAAATGTAGAATATTCCCATGGCTTGTTGTTGGTGTATATATCAATATTTTTAAATTTCGATTGGAGATCAAACCGTTTAGCTGACCGATTTTTGATTTGACTAGTTCGGCCCATCTAGTTTAATAGAATATTTTTTTATTTTTTTAAAAAATATAAACAATACTTTAATAATATTTAAAAATTTAAAAAAAGATATAATATGATACAATAATAAAACTTATATTTTAAATTTTAAAATTTGAGTAATATAGTGTAATTTTTATGAAAAATTTTAAAATTTTTCATAAAAATAATATAATTTTAAGTTGAATAAGTTTCGATTTTGACCCATTTTCCAGAATTAACTGGTTTTTTCAGTTTTGATCATATTTTAGGTGGACAGTTTTTAAAATTGAACTTAATCAAACCACTAATCGGTTCTTAATTTTACCGGTTCCACCGACGACCTGTCTAATCCGATTCTAAAAACCATGGTATATATATAATTAAAGAAAGCAAAATTAGAAACAAAGGAGGGAACCCTGAACCTAATGCCCAGCGTCGAACCTAGTGCCATCATTCATAAGTGCTGCTGAAATACCTTCCGGGGGTTATTCACAACTACAAATCCTTTTTTTTCTTTAATAATTTTTATATGATGATAAATAATATTGTTACAGATTATAAATGATATGTGATAAGACTTTTCAACTACTTATAGTAGTAATAATTTTATATTTTTATCTTATGATCACATGACTATATTATATATTTTCACAAAAAAAATAAAATTTTATTATTCGTGATAATTTTTATATAATTATAAATAATTTTGTCACAAATTATAAATAATATGTGATAAAAAAAACTTTAACTAGTCACTGTAGTAATAATTTTATTTTTTTATCTTATAGTTACATAACAATATTTTACACTTATCAAAAAAATTAAATTTTTTATTATTCGTGACAATTTTTACATGGTTACAAATAATATTGTGACAAATTATAAACCATATATGATAAGAATTTTCAACTAATCATAATAATAATAATTTTCTTTTTTATCTTATAATTACATGACAATATTATGCACTTATCACAAAAAAATTAAAATTTTTGTGATCCGTGATAATTTTTATATGATCATAAATAATCTTGTCACAAATTATATATGATATATTACAAGAATTTTCAACTATTCACAACAATAATAATTTTATTTTTTTATCTTAAAATTATATGATAATATTATACACTTATCACAAAAAATTTAAAATTTTTTATGACAATTTTGAAAATTAGGTCATAAATTTAAATACTAAAAATTAAAAAGATTCATAGTTATTGTTTGATTCATAGTTTTAAATATTCTACATAAAATTGAATCAAACGGCTAACTAATATCAATCATCCGAAATTAATTTAGATGGTAAATCATTTCACACTTTTGAATTTTGTCATATCATGAGCTGTGAAACTAATTATCAATTGTCCTCCCAAAATGTAATTTTATATATTTTATGAAAATTTATTAATTCTTTTAGTTTGATTAATTAAGATTTTAAAATTCACTTTATCATTAATTATTTTGATAATATTTAAAAAGTTTAGTAATTAATTTATTTAATTAAATATGATTTAGATATCAAAATTAAGAAGTTCATTAATTATTTTATTTAATTTTCATTAATTATTTTATTTAATTTAAGTATAATTTTAAATATATAACAAAAATAAAAATTCTATCCAATACGAATTTCTTATGCTAAAAAAAAAATCTTAAACCAGTCATGATTTAACCATCTTTAACAGTTAGTTTCTATTTGAAGATTTATTTTCAAACCAAGATTGTTGGTTCGGTTTGAAAATATCCCACTATTTGAACCGCGCGACTTACCCAGTCCTTTCCGTGTAAAACCCCAAAGCCCTTTAAGATACCATAGAAGAGCAAGTTAAATATAATATATTTTCATAAATAATTCTATACACTTATAAACACAACAGCAAAGCTAGTCAATAGCTCGAATTAAATTTTTAGTATTATTATTTTATATAAAAATATTATTTAAAATAATATTTTATTTAAATTTTATAAAAATAACTACATAGCAAGTATATATGTAACAAAAAATAAAAATTTAAAATTATGAAATTCAGATTAATAAATATTAGTAGATAAAACTATGACTATAGAATAACGTTAATTTTTAATTATGTAAACTTTATTAATTGATTAAGCTCATGAATAAGTTTAAATAAAATAAAAAAGTCAATAAATTAAATTAAAAAAATAAATTTACACTCCATCTTATACTTGATTTAAATGTAAATTTGAAATAAAATAAACAATTCAAATTTGATATTTGACTCCAGTGGATTATAGCCTAGTCTCTTATCTAAGAAAAGAGCCAACACTTATCTTACCACCATCGCTTTTATAAATCTTGGAAGCTTTTTTCTGCCATCTTGTAGAAATCAGCTCCTCCCTGTTCAGTGCCTTGAACCAATTTCCCCTGAGCAAAATCATGTTGGAAGTAGTAAACTTAAATTATTAGTATTTAGTAAAGTGAATAGTCTTTGTTTTAAGGCTTGTTAGAAACTTAAGGTATTTAACTTGTTCTATTATGGCGTTGGACTTATTAGTCGTTATATGGAGGCACCAACTAATTCACACATGAAGGCTACTAAAAGGATTTTGAGATATGTCAAAGGTACTTTGGCGTATGGCTTGCTTTATTCATCCTTTGAAAATTTTAATTTGGTTGGCTATTGTGATAGTGATTGGGGAGGAGATGTTGATGATAGAAAAAGTACTACAGGTTTTGTGTTTTATATTGGAGACAATGCATTTACATGTAGTTCAAAAAAAAAAAAAAAAAGTCCATTATAACTCTTTCAACTTGTGAGGCAGAATATGTTGTGTTTGCTGCATATGTTTGTCATGCTACATGGCTAAGGAAGTTGTTAGATATAATTCATTTACCATGAGAAGAAGGTACTGAAATTTTTGTTGATAATAAATTAGTCATAGCATTGGGAAAAATCTTAAATTTCATGATAGGAGCAAACACATATATACAAGGTATCATTTAATTAAAGAAAGCATTAGCAAGACAAAAAAAGGAGTTAAAGTATGTTAAGTCTCAAGATCAAATTGTTGATATACTCACTATGGCTTTGAAGTTTGAAGATCGAGAAGCCTGGTTTCTAGATATAGGGGCAAGCAATCATATGACGGAAAAGAAGAATTTATTTGAAATATAGAGTGTGTTTTTCTTTATCTTTTCTCTAACAAAGTGGTATCAGAGCCACAAAATTTAAAAAAAAAAAAAGAGAGTGAAAAGAAAGTGAGTGACAAAAGAGAAGAAAATGATGAATGGAGGAGTGTTTCCTTTTCAATGTCCAAAACTCACCAAAGAGAATTATGACAATTGGTGTATTCATATGATAGTTGTGCGAGAATCACAAGATGTATGGAACGTTGTTGAAAAAGGCTTTGAACAGCCTGCTAGTGAGGAAGGCTTGAATCAAGCTCAGAATGAGGCTTTGCATAGATTCCAGAAGAAAGATCAGCTGGCATTGACGTTGATTCATTCATGCTTAAATGAAAGCATGTTTGAGAAGATTTCAGGTGTTGCATCTACCAAAAAGGCATGAAAAATGTCACATAACTCATTTAAAAGAGTTGATAAGGTAATGAAGGTTCGCCTTTAGACCTTGAGAGCTGAGTTTGAGTCTCTCAAAATGAAAAGTTCTAAATCAATTTCATATTTTCTCACCCATGTATTGGTTGTTGTCAATCAAATGAGGAGATATGGTGACATGTTAGATGATGTTCGTGTAATCGAAAAATTTTTGAGGTATTTAAACTCAAAATTTAATTATATTGTGGCCATTGAAGAGTCAAAAGATTTAGACTCCATGACTATTAATCAATTAATGGGATCATGTCGTGAAGAAAGGACGGTTGAAAAGGAATCACAAGCTCAAGCTCTTCTCTCAAAACTGTCACTAAAAAAAAAAAAGATGAAGGGAAGAGAGATTCTTGAAGAGGAAGAGGCAGAGGTAGAGTTCGAGGACGAGGTCGTGGCAATTAAGGAGGAAGAGGAAGAGGGACACAAGTATGATATATTCTGTTATAATAACACACTTTCTATCTCTTATGAGAGATAGCTTCTCCATTCTACCATCTATCATGATTTACTAGGATATATATAATGACAACTGCAAGACTCTTCACTTTCTTAACTCTCACATTCTAAACACAATGAATATAATCCATCCTTTTATTAGACTCTTAGTATTCTACGGATATTAAACACAACTTTTCATGTTCTTAGAGTCTTGATATTAATCAAAGACTATTCACTTACTAAATACTAATAATTTAAGTTTATTACTTCCTACACTCCTCCTTAAACTTAAATTATTCTAGACATTGTGATGTCTATATGAACCGCACTCGTGACAAAAACCTTGAACAACATCAACTCAGGTTCTTGAAAAGACTGGATATGGATTGAACTATAGATGGATTTAGCTCAAATCCACCTTCAGCTATAGTCTTGCCCTTGACCAAGAATCCTTCCTTGCATTCCAATGGCCACTCAGACTCTAAAGAGTGGCTTTCTTGAGCAATTTTGTGAACTGGGCTGCCTCCAATTAATGCCATGGATCCATGTTGCTCCCATCTTTATTCTTTCACCACTAAATTCTTAAGTGTTAATTCTGCCAACAATTCTTGCTCAACTTCTGCAACACATATCTCAAACATGTCTTTTGACCTAGTAGAAGTGTAGAGCTTGTTTACGGCAGTAAGACCCGTCATTCCTGCTCCTATAATCACAATTTTTAGCTTCTTGACCACCATTCCTAGCAGCTTCAAGATTTCACCAGCACCTAACTCAAGAAAAATATGAAAGGAGAGAAAAGAGTAGTGAAACAGAAATTATGAGATGAGATTGAATTACTGATATGAAAGAAATTTATAAGGAAGAGGCATGTAAGTGACTCTTTTCTTTTACATAATTAATCTATTTCTATTAGCCATCGCAAAAGACTACTTGAGTATGATGTTTCCAGAATTAATGTGACCTGTTTACAACGTGAACATGCAGTTTGTTATTTAATGTGACTAAATGGCAAAGTTTCCACAAGAGAATAATGGCAAGCCTTTTTTGCCAGTCCTTTGAAGCGGTGGGATGATAGGAAGAACAAGGTTCTCCTCTCTATCTAAATTAGAAAATGTACGTATTCTTGCCTTTTTAGTAATTTGTGGTGCTGGTTGTTCAATTTTAGGTGTTAGTTTGTATAATATTTTTGCTTACTTTTCACTTTCCTTCAGAAAGAATTTTGGAAAACCTAAATGGGTTGTGTTTGTTGTATAATCTTCAATGTAGAATCTACATGGTTTGCAAGTTGTAATATTTTTCGTTATAGTTATAATCTAAATAGGCTGTGTTTGTATAGCTTTTCAACCTTTTTTTTTTTTTAATGCTATTGACATTTGTTTAAGAAATATAAAAAATATTTGAATTAAAATTTTTAATACAAATGTATAATTTTAATTCTTTTATTTTTGTTTTATTATTAATAATTATAATAGATACATAAATATAATTGCTAGTGAAATTAAAAATATTAAAAAATATAATTTTAATGACAAATAAAAATGTGACTAATGTTATTGTAATTAATTTTAATAATCATAATTACAATATATATTGTCACTCATTATACATTTTATGTCATCTTATAAATTTATAATGACAAAAATAATTATAACAATCAAAATTATCACATTATAATGGATAAGTGACAATAAAAAATGTAACCAATGCAATTATAAGTTTTACATATATAATTTTAGTGAGTATAAATATTGTTACATTTTCTTTTTCGTGACAATAAAATGAACTTGCTATTGAAATTTACTTTGTCTAATCAATTAATTTGTGATAATATTAAATGATACATGCCAATATATAAAATATTAGTTATAATAAAAATTATAGCTAATTATAGCATTGATAACAATAGAATTGTTATCACAAATTAGACATTAATCACACCAATTTTATTGTCATACATTATGTAGACTTTTAATTACAAAAGTATAGATTACAAATCTAGTAATAATAATTATTATTTAAAAAAATTATTTGTGACAAAAATTATGTGACAATATTGATTGTCACAAAAATGTGAATTTCTTGTATGAATAAGATTTAACACTCTTTTTTTATAAAACAAAGCTCAAAAATCAATTCTCCAGAATTTCAACTACAAAATTTGCATCTCAATTTTAGTTTTTTGTCATATTATCCACTCAACTAGACACAAGACACAATCAAATTATAGAATAATCAAAATAATTTTTAAAAACTTTTAAATTTCAACAAACTAAATCATGGAACTAGCAGTCCACTACAATCAAGTTCATTCCATCTCTCATCAAAAACATCAATGCATCTAAAGCCAATTGAATATCTCAAGTTCCTACTTAATTTAACCATATGAAAGTACAATTAAAATCCTAAACCCATCTAATTATTTTTTGAACCATTAGTATCAACTCAAGCACAGCTTCATTTTAAAAAATTCTTAGTTTATCAATTATCAATGTATCCAAAAAATATTCTTTAAACAGAGTCTCTTTTAGGAAAATATAGTATATTTTTATTAAAAGTTCTAAGAATACAACTAAAATAAAAATAAGAGGATTACCACAACCATTTTTTCGTCTAAAGGAATTAGGAATAGTTAAGGAACAATAGCTAGTAGCATAGTAAAATGATAGAAGGTAACACTAGGGACAATTCCTTCCTCGACGATGGGCTATGGAGAAGTAAGATTTGTTGTTATGACCATGGTTGGCCTTACCTTGGCTACTATCATCATTAATTATAATTGTCAACATTTTTTAAAAAATAAATAAATAAATAATACAACTTCAGATATTTGCATAAAACATATAAGCAAACAATTTGTATTTACTCAATTTTAACATCCTTAGTATCCAATTTGTTTCAGATTCTCGTTATAAGCCCCAAGACTGAAACTGATGTCAGTATCAACTCCCCTGGTTTTTGATAGTAGCTTGATTATATGCTATGAACACAAAATTCTAACATAAGAAAACATAGCTTAAGATTCCAAGAAAAGATAAACAAAATTATATAACAAACTTATCAAAATAAAAATAAAATTCACATTCCCATAGCATGAGTAACTTCGAATCTAACTAAAAAAATTCATACAACAAAGTCAATCATACACACACATTTTCCTTCTTAATAATAAAACTAAAATCATATAATATATGATCAAATAAAAAATCAGGATATTGCATCCATATTCAAATACGCTTGCTTCATGCATAATCTCTGTGAAAACAAAACAATAGAAATCATTGAAAAAAATTAGGAAAACAATAGAAAAGGAAATGAGGCAATAAAACCTGGTGATAGACTAGTAGAGATTTCCATCCTTCATGGGTACTTGGCATGAATATAGAGACTAGAGAAAGGGGAAAAAAGAAATATGACTAATTATAATTTTTGGGGAAATATTTACTTTTGCCAAAAACAAACTAAAAAAATGCCCAAATTAAACTTTAACAAGAAGAAATTAAAAGATAAAAAATAACTTATATGAAATTAAACCTTGTTTGTTTCTTTTCTTCCATCCAATCTTCAAGGAAAACATCAAAATAATCAAGTAAAATACATCAGTTCAATTTCTATTAGAGTCTAAACATCAACCAAAGAAAAAGCAATTATGACAATGGTCAGTTTCATTAGCAAGAATCATAGGTACAATATCCTCTAAGGTTTTAGTTCGACAGATTTTGCTAAATTGGCTTTGACGCTACTTCGATGAGAGGCAATATAAATTGGATACGAAAACTCTGCAATGTTCAAATGTTGGCAATATTTGGAGTTCTTCTACCTACTTATGTAATGATTGCTTTTATGTTTTTGAGTCTGATTCTTAGAGTTTGTGGTGGTGATGGTGTTGTATGTATATTACATTTTTTAGATTTTTTTTTTTTTTGGCTATGGCCTTGTACTGATTTGTTTTGGTCTTATACTCAAATTTTTAATTTAAAAGTTTTTATTTTATATTCAAAATTTAATATATGAAATTATAATGAAGTAAGATTCACAATGCCACTCAAATATTCACACCATCATCCCACATCTCTTGATCAATAAAATCAAAATCCTATCTTGGTAATAAGTCACTTCACTATGGAAATAGAAGTAAATAACAAAAAAAAAACTTATATTTAAGTAGTATTTGATAAAATTGAAATAATTGCTGAAAATTTGAATATTAAATATAATAAATATTGAAAATTTTAAGTACTAAATTAAATCAATTTGTTCAATAATTATAACTATTATATTATTATTAAATTATTAATTATTGTTATACATCATATTATATTACTTTATATATTTATTTTATTTTATTTATATATTATATAATTATATGTATTTATTGTATATATTAATATCAATTATTAGATATATATGTTTTCATCCTATTTTTTTGTGTATTATAAATAACCATAGGGCATACAAGTTTCTCTATGGTTCAAAATAGGTAAATTATATCATGGACTCCCTACTATATAGCATTATAATTTCAATGTCTAAAACACAACTTTTTTTTTTTTTTTTTTTTTTGTGTTTTGGTATTGTCATTATGTGTGAGGTTTAGAACTGAAATGATATTTACCTTTTTTTTTTTTTTTCTAAAAAATGAGATTTTATTCCTACAAAAATAAATTTTGGATACATATAATTTGTGTAACCTAATGAATATTTATTTTATGTCATATATAATATCAAAGTATTAAATTAAAAATTCTAAAAAATAAAATAATAATAAAAAATAATTGTTTTAAAATCTTTAATTAAAAATAAAAATAATACAACAATTTATCATTAATTATAATATATTTTATATTTTATATTTAGTATACAATAGCATATAAATTCTATATTGTTTATCAATTTTAATACAGTAAAAAAATTGACAATACCAAAACATTTAAATACATATCATCAAAATGTATGTTTATTACTTTGTAAGTAAATATTTATTAACTATCAACAAAATATTCATCAGATGTAATCTTTTATGTTTATCATTTTATTAAACAATATTCATCAGATGTGATTTTTGATTTTTTTATGTTTTTTATTTGTTTAATAGTTTAAAATTATATGAACATTCATCATGTGAACGTATCTGTTATAAGTTTGTAAACATTAGTTTTTTAGTATAAATTTATTAATTTGTTTGTTTAATTTTTAATGGAATATTCATCATGTAGTTAAAGAATATTCATCTGATTTCACTTTCATATTCAGTATTTTTTTTATTATATTATTCATTAAAAATTTTTAACCATATGTCATTAAGATGTATGTTCATTATTTTGTGAGTAAATATTCATTAATTGTCAATATAATGTTCATTAGATATAGTCTTTTATGTTCATCATTTTATTAAATAATATTCATCACAAATGTCAATGATATTCATTTAATTTTCATTCTAATATCGTAGATAACACCATGTTTTATTAATATTTATATTCATCAATTTATAGTTTTTAGTAATTAAATAATTAAACTTTTATTATTTGTTTAAACAATATAAAAGATACATATTTATTACTTAGTACGAAAATATTCATTATTTATAAACTCTATGTTCATCAGTTATAATTTTTATGTTAATCATCTTCTTTTATTAAATATTTGTTTATTGATGAGTATTTAAATGTTCATTATTTGTTTGCACAATATCCATATTTTGTAGTTTCATGTTCATTAATTATTATATAAAATGTTCACTAGCTTTAATATTTATATTGATCATATTTAATTCATTAAAGTAATCAAAGTAATAATTTAGAATTGAATCAAATACAATTTATGAAATTTTAATTAGATTTAATTGAATTATAATTATATATTTTAAATTAATTTAATATAAAATTTTATATTTTATTTATTTTAGAAGTTTAACTTATTTAATTTTATATAAAAATAAAACTTTAAAATTAAAATTAAAACAAATTAGATAATAATAGAAAATTTGAACCGAACTAGCAAGATATTGCATCAATTTATTCTAGTTATAGTAATAAAGAGAAAAAATCAATAAAATGGGAAAATAAAAAAAAAGAAAAGAAGAAAGAGATATGAATTGTAAAAATGTGACATTGGTGACGTGCACGTGTGGCGGGGTATTTGGATTATGATGTTACGGAGTTCATGATATAACGACTCTTCAAAACCCAACCCAAGGAAAACCATGTGGTTTTCAGTCGAGATTGGGCCATAGCCCAACACAGAGTCCAACTCTCAGCGAACATATGCATGATGAAAAGGCCAACGACATTTCAAAATCGATTAGATTACTACGCAAACTCGAATATTCCAATGGAGTCGTTTGGATCCCACCAATCATTCCCTTCAAAAATTTGTTCAAATCGCGGCCATTTTCTTCATTTCGACTGGCAAAAGGTACTCCAACCCATCCATTTTCTCTTTTTTTTTTTTTTTTTTTAATTTTTTTTCCAATTCTGTCCATTGCGTAATTATTCTTTCCTTAACGTGATTCTTGTTTTTTCTGATTTCAGTAACTCATAATTTTGTATCTGCTCGAGAAATTGTCGCTATGAAGTTCCTAGAATACACTCCTCTTGAACGGTGATTGCTTTTTCATCTTGTTTGCTATAAATTATCATGGAATTCGTTTGATTTCACCAGAAAGAAAAACAAAATTCAATTTGTAATTGATTGCTGATTCTTTTTTTTTTTCTTTTGGTGAATTTGATATGGTTGTTATGTGTTTTGTTTTCTATGTCAGCATAAATGAGTTCTTAAGCAATTTAAATCGAGGAGAACGGACGATTAAGGGATATCTGGAAGCTTACTCTTGTAATGTCCAAGTTTACCACTTTCATTGTGAAGTTCTTGAAAATTCTATTTTAGAAGGAATCAATTTGTGATTTTTTTTTTTTTAATTATTGGTGAAGGTAAACACAGTGGAACCGACAAAAAGCTCTCTCTTAGTTTGGAATTCGAGGTAGTTCACTTGTGTGCAATACTATGTGCATATGCTTCCTTTGTTTTAAATATTTGTTCTAAAGTGATTACGATAGGTTTTTGTTTCTTTGTGTTTTGTTTGATTATTTACTCTTTCCTTTTTGGTTCTTCGTGGTTTGCTCTCACATGAGATTGTTGTAATGCCTCTTGGGGTTCCAGCAGTGAAATTTTTGAGTTGGGTAAAAGGGTTGTTTGTTTGTGTATGCAGTTTTATATTTTCTGTTGTGGAGGGTTGGAGGAGTTCAGGAGGTTGATTTACACTTGTTATTGAATGTCTTGTGCAAGGGTGTGTTTTATTTTCTTTCAAAATATAATAGAATTTTTGGAATAGGATATCATTTTTGTGTTTGGTGTGCTAGAAATAGAAATCTTTTTTGAAAATTTTATGTTTGGAAGATATGAATTTATACGGAACTGTCATCCACTTTAGGTTTTAAGTGTAATTTTTTTAGATTTTTATCAAATTGTATTTGATTGTGTGAAAAATAAAATAGGATAGAATTATTGGAATAAGATGCGTTCCTTTTGTTAGATGAACCAAATGTGCTTAAAGGCATGGGATTGATGGTTATTTAGGTTAAACTATATCTATGTTTGTATCTGTACCATGAGTGGAAGTGATGTGTACATGTGTCTTACATTTTATTTATTTTTTTTGGGGTGTGGGGAAGGGAGGAGGGAGATGGAGCTAAATATGGAAATTCAAATAATTTCTAGTGAAGAAATAAATGCAAAAAAAAAAAAAAAAAATACAGTTTTTCTGAATTTGGTTCGAATTGTATTCAATGATCTTGCTGAGGATTGATTTTGGCTGCCAAAGAATTGTATTCTACACTGAAGAAAACAAACTGCAAAACTACCTGTTTTCTAGACTACTTCAGTTTGATTTTCCATCTCTTGCTACTTGATGACAAAGTTTTCTTCTCTTATATCTACTTTATTTACTTTTTCCTTTTGGAGGTGGGATGGAAAATGATTGGGTTTGGTAATTATGTTCTCTTTTAGATCCTTGATTATCTTGGGAGATCTTCTGACACTGATTCATCCTCTCCAGTTGAATACTTACTGAGCAGATCCAGGTGGTGGCTGTTGCCTAGATTAGTGTACGAAATGTTATTTATTTGAGATATTTCTTTGACGGGTTCTTCTTTATGCTTATTCCAGCCGAAAGACATTGATTTATCTTGTTCTTGCACTATGTCACATGTATCCAGATTATGACTTCAGGTAACCCTGTCCATTATGTTGTATCTTATGTACTTTTGATCTCACTAATGGTGAAAGGAGGATTATGGGTAATGCCATGGTCAGCTTCTCGGGCGACATGGCATCCCGTTATATGATCCTCCTTTAAATGCAATGGGAGTGTTGTCAAAAGGTTTGACTGACGGTTCACAGAACTGTTGCTCTAGAAGGAGCCGAGAGTTCAAGTCTCTCCATTTCCCAAAACAAATATTTGGCATTAATATGGCTGGCAGTTTGTTGTTATGATTTCTTTTAATTTATTGTTGGTCAAATTTCTATTTATTTCATATTTGTACTATTCCGGGATTATTACATGGATTCCTTGGTGTATAGCTTTTATCATACTTGCTTTATATTATGATGTTGCCATGCAACTTTGCGGTTTTCAGTGCTGTGAAAGCTCACCAGTTCTTCACAGAGGAAAGCTGGGACACTTTTAAGCAGATTTTTGATACCTACATGTTTGAAGCCTCAAAGGTACTAGTCAATTCCTTTCC